>BLKR01004312.1:0-16975 GCA_011170035.1 Teleogryllus occipitalis
CGATCCGACTCCGATCCGACTGCGATCCGACTGCGATCCGACTGCGATCCGACTCCGATCCGACTGCGATCCGACTGCGATCCGACTGCGATCCGACTGCGATCCGACTGCGATCCGACTGCGATCCGACTGCGATCCGACTGCGATCCGACTGCGATCCGACTGCGATCCGACTGCGATCCGACTGCGATCCGACTGCGATCCGACTGCGATCCGACTCCGATCCGACTCCGATCCGACTCCGATCCGACTCCGATCCGACTCCGATCCGACTCCGATCCGACTCCGATCCGACTCCGATCCGACTCCGATCCTACTCCGATCCGACTCCGATCCGACTCCGATCCGACTCCGATCCGACTCCGATCCGACTCCGATCCGACTCCGACCTTGTTCTGACCCGTCTTTCATAGTGCTTATCATTCGCCCGTCACACCCCGCCTTCGCCATTCACCTCCACCCTGCCTCCGCCCTCTTTTGGAACGCACGCTGCATCCAACAGGCGCATGTTTTTCTTTCCATCACCAAGAATTTCATTACGGCTGTGCACCCCGCACGAAAATGTAAACATTGTGAGGAGATCGGGACGCGCGGCGGTGCTGCGGGGAGGGCGGGGTGGGGGGCACGTAACGTACAGGGTGGGTGGAGGGTGGGGTGGGGTGGGCGTGGCCGCGGGGAAGGGTGGCGCCCGCGGCGGAGGGCCAATGAAATTACGCATGGCGACACATCATCGTGGCGTGTTGTCACAGCGCGGGGGAAACCTTGTTCGCAAGCCTGCGGTGTTGTCCTTCACCTCGTTGCACCCGGCCGATGGAAACCCCCTCGCCGAAATTTTAAATAATTGGCCTTCGATTCGACGGAGCACGTTGAGGCGGAGGGTGAGGGTGGCGGAGGAGCTGGGAACAGTTGCGCTGTGGAAAGGTCACAAGGGCAGAACCGGCAGCGTGCCTTCTAACGAGGTATTGTGCCGTGTTTTTTTAAGTGGATATTAGGAGACATATTTAGATAGAGTTTGTGCAGTTTATTGTACTACTTTGCATTTGCCATTCCCTTTCTCTGAATAGCAATTTTTTCTTCAAGTCATAACATAACCTCGAGTTCTTCACTTCTCGTGTGGAAAAATAATTGATTTGCATTTCTTATCAGTGGATTTGTCATTCAACAGAGAAGTGGATTCGATTTGTGTCATTGATCATTCGTTTAAAAATGGCATATAGATGAATTTTGAGTCGATGTCAATTTATCAAATTTAATTTTCTGCCGATGTGCAATCTACAACTTAAAGATGATAATGATAATAATAATAATAATAATAATAATAATAATAATAATAATAATAATAATAATAATAATAATAATAATAATAATAATAATAATAATAATCTACGAGTGTTCACATAAGAACGGCGAAAATGTCATCCGGACTAGCTGCTTCACCGGACTAGCTGCTTCACGTCGTAACGTAAGACATCATTGCATATCAGGAAGTTATTAAATGATTTATGGACGATCGGTGCTTTGTTTCGAAACTCGGTGTCGATATGTTTCAATGATTCAGCTGTTTTTGGCGCGTTAGAGTGGATCAGAGCGAAATGCACGTGATCTGCATACACGTATGAACTAGAAACGTAAATAAAGACCCAGACAAGTATCACATAATATTTTCTTGAAATAATTTAAGTTGTAAATCAGATTCTGACGCAAATATGGTCTGACAGACTAAATGTTTGTCATTTCATAAATTTCTTTTGCACGAACCAGTGATGGCGTTTTCAACAAAGATACTCGCTTTCCCATACGAATGTAAAACCGTGCTTTCTCGACGCCTTAACATTCAGTGTTTTTTGAAAACAAAGAAGTTGAAGTTGTATTAATAAAAATGAGTTTCTTTGTTGTGATGAAATATTTATTTATGGTTACTTTACCCTTATTTTGTAAGTTCGATTTATTCTCATGTGGTATAAGCAAACCGCAGTGATTTTATTTAAAAAGGAAGAAGATATTTCAGTGCCGCATATTTTCGAGACATTTGTGACAAATTTTATTTTGAAATATTTTTTTTAAAATTGTATTTCATACTTTCGTTACATTATGTTATATGCTAATTAATTTTTCATGTTTGTTTCAGGTAAGTGTTTTCATCTTCTTTTTGAAGTCTCTCATGGTGAGTCGAAATATCCTTTCGCATAATTTTATTCTATTACACAATGTATTCACATTGTTGAAATATTTACAGAAATACATGTTGAAAAACTAGTGGTGCTACAGACTGACAGACTCTCTCGTAGTAAAGTTTCCTAATTTCCTTGGTGTTACGCTCTTGCCAGCTGCCATATATCAGTGGCAAGCCCAAAGTACATTTTTTAAAAATTTTCTCAATTTTTTTCCATCCTAATAGTAATACCGAAATATTACTGTAAGGATATTAATCAAGAGTAAAACCTCATCATAAATGGCAATTTTCATTGAAAAATTTGCAGCCGTTTTTAAGAAAATTGCGTTTAAGCGTTACTGTAAATACGAAATTTGGAGCTCTTTTTACAAGAATCTATTGAGTTTTCGAAAAACTTCATTTGAAGTCTTTTGAAGCACTTTCACTCATAAACGCATTAGTGGATACACATCCCTGGAAATGAGCATATTAACGACGTGAGGGATATTTAAAAAAAATTACTTATTGTTTAATTGTTTCAAAACGGCCCTGAGTGAGGATTACTCATGCGGGCCTCTAAATGAAAACGTCAATGCGTTTTCTGCCACTGACCATTCAACCAGCCGGATACCGATGACCGCGTCTTCCGTCTTAACACTTCTGCTTCCTGCCCATTTCTCTTACATCTTTCCGCCTCTTCTCATGGTCTAATCGGAAAACAGACAAAAATCAAATGAACTATGTGCGGAAAAGTAAAGAGCTAACCAAGAGTCGCAAATATTTCCTTGCATACTGCATTTCCGCTGCCTTGGACCTCTTATAAGTTATAAAATGAACAATGAATGAGAAAGGACGGAACGAAAATATTGAATGCTCTTGAAATGTAAAGAGAGAAACTTCTAAAAGTAAACTAGTACGTGGAAATGCGTAGATCTTTGGCATCGTCGCCGCATGCATTCCTTCCTGGGAGCATCGTAAGAAGCGCCCCACCGCGCAGTGCCTTAGGGAAGCAATCACCCTCCGGGGGATCCCCGAAGCTCTAAGCGAGCAGCGCGGAATAGCGTTTCCTGCGACTGACCGCTCGTCCGGCCGCGTCTTATTTACCTCTCCCCGCTCCCTCTCCCCGCTCTCCGCCGCCTCTTCGCACGCACATGCGGGGACGGGGGCGGGGCGAGCGTAAGAGGGACGGAAGTGGGGCGTGGTAGAGCGAAGAGGGTGGGGCAGGAGGGACGCAACACGACTCGAAAAAAAAAAAAAGAGGGAGCAAATGGAGCAGTGCGGGATGGAAAAGGCGGTGCGGGGAGAAGTGAAGGGGAGGGTACGGAGTGCGGCCTGGCGGGGACGGGACTGAGCGGGGTGAGGCAAGGAGGAGGAGTTGTCACGGCAGCGGCCAGTCGAGATGAAATCGGCGGAGATCGTGGTTGGAAAGAGTGGTGTGGAGGTGGAGCTGAGTCAGGCGGGGAGGCTGGGAGCGGGGCAAGGCGACGCCCTGTTGGCTTGGGAGGGCGTGAAGGTGTTGATGGTGAGGGCGGAGTGAGGTGGAGCGGGATGTGGGGGCGAGGCAGGGAGGAAAGTCGAGGGGCGGGGGCGGGGCGCGGAAGGGCCGAGGAAGGGCGAAGGGCTTCGGCTCTTAAGGGGCGTGGCGGGGGACCAATCTCGGGAGCAGGCGGCGGGGCATGGCTAGGCGTGGTGAGGGGTAGTGAGTGGGAGCGAGACGCGGTGGCCGGGAAGGGGCGCGGGCGTGGATAGGAGGGCGGATCTTGGGGATGGAAGAGGGGGCAACTTGAGGTTGTCGCGGGGGCAGGGAGTGGGGACGGATCTCGAAGGTGGGAGAGGCTTGCTGGTGACCGGGGGCGGGGCGGGGCACGGGGTGGATGTCGGGGGCGGGTGCATGGTCGGTTTGGGGGTGGACCGAGGGCGAGGTGGGGTCGGATCTCGGGGGCGGGAGTAGCTTGATGGTGGCCGCGGGTGTGGGGTCGGATCTCGGGGGCGGGCGTGGTGGCGGCTTGGGGTTGGCCCGGGGCGGGGTATAGGGTGGATCTCAGGGGCGGGCGGTAGTGCGCTTTGCGGGTGGTCAGGGGGCGGGGCGGGCGCGAGGGCGTTTTGGGGGTGGGCAGGGGCGGGTTGGATCTTGGAGGTGGGCGAGGGCGGGAGGGCGGGGTGGATGTCGGGGGCGGGCGCATAGTCGGTTGGGGGGTGGCCCGAGGGCGAGGTGGGGTCGGATCTCGGGGGTGGGATCGGCTTGGTGGTGGCCGTGGGGGGCGGGGCGTATCTCGGAGACGGGCGTAGGGGCGGCTTGAAACCCCTACGCGGAGTGTGGGGGCGGGGTGTGGGGGCGGATCTCGGGGGCGGGCGGAAGTGCGCTTTGGGGGTGGCCAGGGGGCGGGGCGGGCGCGGGGGCGGTTGGGGGTGGGGTGGATCTCGGAGGTGGGTGAGGGCGTGGGGGGGGGCGCGTGGGCGGCGCCTAGCTGTGTTTATTTCCGAGGGACAAGCCTCCGCGGCGCGGCGAGGGCGGGCCCGGGCGACTGCCGGAGAAGCCCTTAACTTCGTTGGCCTTTCCCTGACTGCTCCTTTTACGACCAGATATCCTTCCTGCTGCGCCCCGCCCAACCCGCTGCCTTCGCGTCGACTTTCTGGCTGCAGTTTCCTCGCTCTCTTTCTCCCTTCATAGGGGGGTTTCGGATTGTCATTACGTTTCCTTTCCTTGCCTTTCATTGTCTTACAATGTGTCTTTTATTTCGCATTGCTCTCCGTAATAATATTCTCTAAAAGATTGCATTAGTTATCACGCATTAGGATGCATTAGGTAAATATTAATTACTAGATGATGAAACTAATTTTCAATCAACAATTAGAAAAGACATTCAAAAACGTGGAAACTTCACTAGGTTCATCATCTTTATCGTGATTAGTGTCACTGAGTAAACACATTTTTTAAATCTTAATATTTGTTATAATTCATGTTATACGAATTAGATTTTAAGGGCTTTTGTCGTTTCGCTTGCATTTCAATCTCCCGCATCGCCATTATTGGTTCTCGAATATGTCAACTCTCAATAAGTTTTTTAAATTTAAAACTTATAAAATAGCTGATCAAATGTTAACTTGTAGAAATGGAATAAAATGGGTGTCATGTAGCTTCCTTCTTACCTCTGCGTTTCGCTGAATGGTGGAGTTACGGTAAAAATACTCACCTGTTGATTCGTTTTTGGAGATAACAAATTCTAAATTTCACTCCGGTTGTTACACCACACACTCTTCATGTTGTCCAGTTTGTAGCTTTTACTTGAAGTGAACGGAGACGAATTAAACGGAAGTAATTTCGTATTTTCGTTGCACCGTCGACTAATCGGTTAATAATATAACCAACTGACACATAATGGCCTATGAGAGGTTTCATAAATATTTCAATCCATATATATTTCACATTCGTTGCCTGAGATATGAAAAGTCAAAGTTAAAAGCGTACCACTGTGTCTAAAATCTTGCTAAACACTGTTGAAGATCTTTATAAGCGTTCTTAGAATTCTTCCCTGAACTAAACGATAATGCTTTCGTAACTTCCAACACTACCAGACACACTTCTATTATCCCTGTACAGTTTCTCCCCTAGAGTCTTCTTCACGCGACTTGATCTCCGACCCAGCCCCTTTGCTCTTATCGGTAGCACCCGGACAACTGCTTCTAGCACTCCACGTGAGTAATTGTATCCGCCGTGAACCCAACCGCCTCCCCCCTCAACGACAAAGCTCACATCACGAGGGCTGCAGCTCCCGTTTGCCCCATGCACAAAAGCACGCGATCACGGAGTCCCGATTCCCTGTTTTATATGACGAATCCCCGGAACAATAATCCATTGTGACTCGCCCTTCTCCTGGCTCTTTCCGTGCAGATGCTAATCCCGAAAAATCTTTCATTCCCCTCCTCCTCCTCCCAGGGCGGAGTTTCCTAAAGGGAAAGAGCGCGTTGGGGCTCGCCGTTGCTCCCGACTCGTTACATTTGACATCTGACACTTCCATTCGCGCAGTTGGGGGAGGGGAGGGGGCGGAGGGGGCAAAGGGGGACAGAAGGGGGGCAGGAGTTTAATTTCGAAATCTCCGCGACGCGATGCCACGGCGCCGCTGCTGACGGTTTGTTCAAGCGTGCGCCGGAAAATGGAGTTTGAATACGAAATTGTGTTGGATGAAAAGAGAAGTTGATTGTTATTATGTTTTTGAGACGTGCGTGTATAATCTTTTGGCAATTGTTTCGCTTGAATGAAAAAAAAGAGAGACTGGGATGGTGAATAACCCTATGTTTCACACTATGACTGAAATGCAAGTGTTGGGGTACTTTTGATTTTCGAAAAAACATTTCTCGCTTCAAGATATACCATATTTGGTTTCGTAATTGCGTTATCATATCCTTTTCAATTTCATTACGAAACAATCTTTTAGTGATTTTGGAATGTATCGAAATATTTAGTTTGAACCCGAGCGTAATTTTAATTGTATCAGGGGAAAAAGGATGCAATTTCAATTTCTTCATGTCGTTTGCAAGTTTAGAAGATTAAATATCGTTATTACTCCCCTGATTCATTACGTCATGCGGATCCATTATCCGGCAATTGTGTGCAAGGCACACAGTAAGTGAGATGGACGGAGAAAAAAAATGTTTCCCTATGGTTCTGGGCTGTATATGTCCGTGAAATATGGAAGAACTACGAAACAAATATAATTTAGCGACATTTCTTATCAAAGGGGAAATGCGAGACTTAAACCTACAAACATTAAGTAGTTTTGGTTAGCTGTTTCTCTCCGAGGCACCTATTACCTATGGGCTATTTAACTTGACTTCTTCTTTTCCTTCATATTATTATTATTATTATTATTATTATTATTATTATTATTATTATTATTATTATTATTATTATTAATAATAATATTATTATTATCATCATCATTATCGTTATCGTTAGCATTATTATTATTATTTTCTTTTGTTAAGATCTTTTATACGACCATTTTTAACTGTATCGAGCTGCAAAACTTGTGTACGTGTTTTCGAGTCATTAAGATTCCTTCATTTCAAATATATCCACCTACAAATTTTTCACTTTTAGAAAAGTTCGGAGCCAAATTTAATTTAATTTTACCCCAGTATTGAAGGTGCATCATATTATCGACACCTTACTTCTTGGAAATAATTAAAAGCAACAACTTCATAGGAGAAGCATTTTCAGATAACCAGCTCCTAGTTTCAGAAATGCTAGTGATGTTACATCGTTCTATATCGTGCTGGAGGCCTTCGCACTTGGAGAATGCCTGGGGAAGCGAACGCTAACAGGAAAAGTTTTCCGTCCTTCGATTTATGCAGACTCGCATGCAAATTCTCGAAGTTTTTAATTGCGTTGGATATTTCCGTCCTGCTGGAACTGACATGAAACTAAATCACGCCCGATCGCCTGGAAGTCTTGACATGAAATATTCTTGCGGCAAAAAATAGATTGCAATGATCTTTGCCTTCTTGTCACACAGTACGAATTTCTGTTTTGTTACGAATGTTCTGTTGGTACTTTCAAAATACGGAAAAGATTTTAAGTTTTCTTGATTTGCTACTGTTTTGTCATTTTTCGTACCTCTGTTCTTATTACCGTATGTTTTATAATTGTAATTAAGTTCAAATCCAAGGATATAAACAAAGAACCATGCCTTTATAAGAATTATTATTACCTATTTTTCTAATTTCCAATGCGTGGAGAAACTTCCAGATGACGATGCAATCTGCTTCCCTGCGAAAATTGTCTATAATTTTGTTAGATACCCAAGAACCCGGGCAAAGTCCTAAAACAATAAAGTGGTGTCGAATGTGTCTGGTAAATTAAATATTGTGTTTTTCCGCATATTCTTTAGCTGTGCGTCCCGACTGAATTCTAAAACTCAAGGTGTGATTGGCTTACGACATAGTTGACGTCATGCGATATTAAGGCTACAAGGAGGACTACACACTTCATTAAATATATTTCTGATCATGTGTTTCGTCATGGAACAGCAACTCTTTTGATTGTTCTGTGAACCCGTATATGCTATTCTGTGTTACTGCAGTATTCATGAAGACAGTTTTTGTAAAAATATTTAAGTTTTCGTAATGTTAAAAATTATTTTTTTGTTTGTTCTTAAGAACTATGATATGTTTTGGAAAACTCATTTTCTATGGTTTGGTTCAACTGCAATTTAGTTGATGAAGGTCGCTAGTGATTATTATTATTATTATTATTATTATTATTATTATTATTATTATTATTATTATTATTATTAAATTAATTCCTTGCAATTAATTCCTTGCTTGCTCTCGCAGCAATTTGCAACAATATTAACATATTTCACGTCCTACCAAAACTTAATTCATATTCATTTACTTATACTGTGAGCTTCTGCCCCGTCCAACGTGGGCTGGCTGCTTGCCCGGCTGCCAGTGGTAGTGAGAACTCACCTGCGTAGCCACTTATAGAATCTGGCAGAGGATTCGGGAGACATGCATGACTGAATTCTGGTTTTTCTATCATTGAACGAGCTGATAAGATAACAAAATATTGCTTTAATGTTACTAATACCCACCCAAGATAATTATGTCCCATACATCATAACAGTACTAAATTACAATTGTCGCCTACTGCGCTCTGACTATCTATTCCTCTCTCTCTCTTAATTGTCTTTCTCTCCACCTTTCGATTTAAATGTTCGTGGGCGGTTGCCCCATTTGGCGATCTCACCCGAATGGTCCGTGCTCGGTGCTGGTAGGCGTTGATTCCCGGTTGCAGCGAGGCTCAGTCAGCTCCAGTCGACGCCGGATCTCCCTCGCAACTCGCTGAAGTGGCGGCGTGGTGAGAGCGATGCCTCAGGGAAGGCGCCTTCCGTCTTCCGTTCCTTCGGGTGGTGCCCGCACATGTGGGACGGACACGCTTGCGTGCGTACACGCGGTAACGTCCACGCTTGTACCAGTTCACGTCCGGCGGCTAACGCCTCAGCGCGAAACACTGATCGCGGCACCCAGCAGCCATACAGCGGCGCGATACTCAAGAGGAGCCGAACCCAGGAGCGATAAGGTTCCGACGCACTTAGGAAGAGCAGAAGATCGCTCACCGAAGAATTTTCAAATAAGAAGAAAGCTCAGAAAGCTCGTATCTCCCTTTTTATGGCACGCGCCATTCCCTCTCCCGTCATGATGACGCGGTGGCTCTCCGCCAATCACGCATCGGGTTGTACGTCACGTGACTTGTCTCATCTTGGCGTAGAACCGTCAAGTAGCGCCATCTGCCTAGTCTATAAACTGCCCTGTGACGTAGGCCTTCGCGCCCTTTCACAAGTTGAGACGCGCCCTTCCCATGACGTCAGGGGCTTTTCCTTGGCGTGGGTATGACAAGCCGTTGGGCATTTCCGTCCCTTTGTTTGACTTCCTGTGGCTGAAAGGGATTATTGCCGAAATACCTCGTGGTGGTCTGTGCCGCTACAATACATTCACGAAATTCTCTCTTTTTCTTCGCGTTCTCTTGCCTCTTCCTCGTTCCTTCTTCCTCCCATGCTCTCTTCGGTACCACTATAGCCAAGTTGGGCCCATGTGTTACATCCGCGTACTCCGAAGTTTCTAGGTAGTAGGCAATGGACCGCATCTGGATGAGGTCAAAGTTTCTTGCTTCTAAAGCCCGTCATTTTTCTATACAGAAAATGGATGGAAAAGACACGTTCATTTCTTCGCGTCATTGTTTCGGTATCGAAACTGGATTAACAAGAACGAGCGTTTTGCAACGTCATTTCTTTTTATGCACGCAATTGTAATGATAAGGTTTTCTCTGGCCGCAAAAAGCACTGAAGGTCAAACAGTTGAACATAGCATCTATGATAAATTAAGTTAGTTTATATTAGGACTGAGCATGAAATGAGATAACATTAGAACACAGTATAGGTTTTATTTCTCACTACATAATCACTTTCTAGCCAAAGCCGGCTATTTGAATAAAAATATTATGTTGACGAAGATGACCTCTTTTATTTCTTCAACTAAAACTTGTAATTTCAATTTCCGGTGCAATTTCCATTTAATTCCTCATTCAAGAAGATCTGTTCCTGCTGGAAAAATTCGTTATGATTACTTCCAACTTTCCTCTAATCATATTTTGTAATTATGAAGTTCGCAGAACATGCTTCATGTTATCACCAAGAACCTGTCGTAAACTCTAACACTGACAGTAAGCGTCAGCGAACGTGAGCGTCAATTCGTGAGCATCGTCTCTTAAGTCGCGCATTTTTCATTGAAGAGCCTTAAGTTCGCAACTACGCGTCGCTAACGTAGTACTGAGAAGAATCTTTCGCTTTACGAGACTTGCAGTATCATCCGAGAACAGCCGCATCCAAGAGGAAATTCAGCTCGGCTACTCTCACGGAAGGTGTGCTTTTCCTGCTACTCAGCCTGCTTCGGAGGGAACGTTTAGATACGTCGGCATGTGCCGTTTATGCGCCCAAAATAATTTCAATATACCTGTTGTGATAATAAGTTTTTTCAATGAACACATGTTGTCAAGTATTTTTAAATTTGTAATTATTATTATTATTATTATTATTATTATTATTATTATTATTATTATTATTATTATTATTATTATTATTATTATTATTATTATTTATATTATTATCATCGCAAAATTAAGTAAATTAGTGTAATATTGTAATTTATTTTAATTATTTGTGAGTTGATTTGAATATAATAAAATAGTTGACATTAAATTATTTTCTTATTTCATTTCTGGTTCTATCAAGTCTGGTACATTTCGTTTCCTGCCCAAATTTATTTTGGCACCCTGTTTATCTTTATGTCTGCAACATGATACGGCATTTTTCTGCTTTCAATTCTTACATTCTCTAAACATTAGATAAGTTACAGCCATTATTTCTACATTCATGAACTATATTTAATCTAGTCAGGTTTATAACAATTGAAACGATAGTGAAGTTTGTTTTAAAGACCTTGAACAATTATTTTGGCAAAAATGTGACTTAGTATATTTATTTTGTCTCCTTATTGCCTGAAACCGCCAGAAAGACAAAATATTGGTGATTGTAACAGGCGTTGAAATCTCTGGTAGGCGGACTGCGTGTCTGTCGTTTGTGCGATGAGAAACGTGTCTGATATGGTTGAAGCTTGTGAGTCCTGGTACAACTGTGAGCAGCTCGGTGTAGCAAGGGATGGATGAATTAGCTGATGTTGAGTCAGGAATGCAGGAGGTGGAGTAGAATAAGAGTTAATAATGTGGTTTCTCTCTAGTCAGCAGAGAAGCACCCTGAGATGCTAGTTGGTCAGTTTTCGAAGCACTACAGAGGAGTCCGATTAAGAGTAGAGGAAAAATATCGTCTCATTGCACGTGAATAATTATTTTGGAGGTATACAAAAGATGTTTGGAGAAATGTGTTAGAAATTTTTGTTGAGATGGATTAGAATGTAGTTTCTCTCTGGTGACGAGCGAAGAACGCTGAGATGGCAGCTGGTCAGTTTGCGGAGCACTACAGAGGGGCTGGGTGAACAAGAAGCGGACTCAGACGAAGTCTGCGACAGCAGCGGTCTTACAGACGGTGGCACGAGAGACACAAGAGGAGGAGGAGGAGGAGGAGGAGGAGGAGGAGACGCCGGCGAATGCGTCTTATCTGCGCGGACCGGTCGTCGTCTACTGGCGTCGACCGGCGTCGCGCACCTGCTCTACGGATGAGCCACGGCGGCGGCGGCGGCGGCGGCAGGGGTGGCGGAGCCGACTGACTGATTGAAGTTCAAACAAAACTTGCTCCAAGTGCCTGGTCCGCGCTCGCCCCTCCCCGCTCCCCGCTGCAGGTGCTGCGGGGTGGAATTAATTATTCCTCCTGCGTACGGCCCTGCCGCTCCCCTCCCTGCCCCCCCCACCTCCCCGCCCGAGCGACACTTTAACAGTCCCCTCCATTAATCACGTCGTCAGGACGTCATCTCGGCCTCTTGTTTCGCCCCTCCCCGCTGCCGTCCGCTCGCCCCACCTGTCACCTCCTCTTCCTTCGTTCTCTCTCGTGCGTTGTAGGTTCTTACTCGGTTCCTCGTCCCTTTTTCTCTCCTTGCTCGACTCTTCTTACTTGTGATTCGCTTGATTGTTAGTGCCCAGCGAAGTTAGAATTGAAATGCATCGTGTTGGCATTCCAACCACTAGATCTCTCTAGAAATAGATCAGTGAAATTTTATCCATTCTAAAAATAATGTTTCTTTGCTTAATTGTGGACTGTGGATTGTAACTGGTAAATTATTTTTCCCTTCGTCTTTCTTTCTATTCTTTATTGCGCCATAGGGATTATTGCTTGTTATTTTTGTTGCCAACAAGCATTTTTTATACAATTCAATCTGCTCTTTATTCTACTTCACACGTTTTCTATATTCGCTAAGCGAACAAATGAGTATGAGTATTTTTTTCTCCTCTGCTGAATGAGATGCGTTTCAAAATTTGATCGCTGTGTTTGTACTTTATTTACTTTCTTTAATTACGTATATATGTGTAATTTATTAATTACGTATCAATTTATTAATTCTGTATTTAATTATATTAATTACGTACAAATAGAAATTTATTTCAGATTTTGCAAATCATAAATAATTGTAGGGGTTTCTTCAATAATTTGTTACGAAACTTCTTGTACACCAATTTTCCACAGTCGAACTTCAGCTACATTGACATATAAATTGGTATAATCAAATACATCATGCATTCATTCGCAACTTAAAATTGAGTTGCGTAAGGCAAAGTAGACAGCTAAATATGACCACTGATTTGTGAAGGCAAATAATTAGAGAAAAATATATTGAAGTATAATTTGACAAAACAAATTATTTTACAATTTATTATCGGACTTCAATGGATAAATTCCAAGAAATGTTAGCATAATTCAATGAAAGATAATGTGTAAACTATTTTGGAATAATAAACGAAAACAAATAAAATAATAAGAAATCCCCCAAACGATAAATGATAACTAATAAGTGAGGGTCGAATTAAAGGAAGTTTTGAAGGTCGCACAACTTTTTGACTAATGGTGATAACTCCTGTAAATGTGCCTGAGCGTGTGTACAATGTGTTAAAATGCGCCTTCCTTCGCGATGGGTTCACATCGTCTGCGTCACGTTGTCGCCGCATTCTTACGTCACGTCCCGAGCGCTCCCTCCTATAGCCACCCCTCCCCTCTCTCCCCCTCCGAGTCGATTCCTCTCCCCTAACTCTCCTGATTGTCCCGGCGCCTACCCGTCCTCCCCCGCCCCTTGCCTGCTCGCACGGGCCGGAGACGGGGAGGGAGGCACGGCCCGGAACTATCCCTCGTCCCGGAGCGGTGCGCTTCCTTCCCCTCCCTCTCCCCTCCCCTCCCCGCCCGGGTCCGTCCCCGCCTTTCCGGAACTTCATGCGGATTATCTCATTAGGCGCAGCGATCCGCCGGCGAGCCCGGCCACCTGGGGCATGGGGGAGGGGAGGGGAAGGGTGGGAGACACCTGCGTGACGCTAAATCATGGGGCGGGGATCCTCGGCTCGAGGAATCGATTGTGCGCGGAGCGAGAGGGTGGTGTCCTGGCGTCTCGACTTTAAAGGAAGCCACCTGCCGGCGCAAACATCTCTCAGCCTACCGGCCAATAGGAGTGTTTTGTTTTGCGAGACAATTTTTTTAGAGTACTTTCCAAACATACGCAGTATTGCGGATTCATTCAAAACTGAAATGTTAATTACAGAACTTCCCTATTCCAATTAGTACTTTCCAGTAATGACTTATTGATTGTTCTTCCTGAAATTCCCGTTTACACCTGTGCACACAAATTCATGTTAAGAAGCTAAATATGTTCAAATGTCAAAAATCGTAGAGCTACGCAAAAATAATGTAAAAGAACAATGTTCAGAGACTCTTCTAAAGATTTTACAGAAGTTTCGGGGGAAACTTTCCTCAGAAGATAAAACATGCTAAGATTCCAAATATATATTTTTGTTGATCTGACAAGATGAATTTTTAGAAGCGTTTGTGGAAATGGTGCATTTTTTTATGTGATGACGCGTGGAACAATTAATGTGTCCTTACAGGACAATAAATATTAGTTTTCTTCTGATAACAATACTGTCGTCTGAAAGATTGACGGAAGATTGTAGTCCACGGAACTTTGTATTCTTTGTCGTGGCCAAATGGTAAAAAATTCAGCGCCACATTTTATGTGAAAATTGAAGTCAAAAGAAGCACCAATTACATTATTTTATATCATATATCAACTTTCAAGTGAGAAATGGCATATCATCAGATGGTGTAGTATTGATTATTTTATTCATGAACAAAATACCTCACAAGCAAGTGCCATAAAATTCACCCGAGTGAACTCGTTTCAAAGAGTTTCACTTAGTAATTTTTACGACTAATGTAGACATTGAGCTTGGTTATCAATTACACTATTTTGTGCTCGCAAGGGTAATTCCATTTGTGATTCACTCCATTCAATAATTTAGGATTTTCCTTTTTTGCGGTTTACCGTCCCCACCTCACATGCGAATCGTAATAATAAAACAAAATAATTGTTAGAACGAGGCCAATGATTAATCTGAATGATTTTGGAATGCAAATCTTATTGAGTTTGGTCAGAAATTTGAAGTGTAATGAATCTCCTTCATAATAACAATTATTTAAAATGAACCGCAGAACCGCAGATATAAGAGAATTACTCAGAACCGTGTTACATATTGTGACCATCCGTTTTGCCGAGGTCTCGGAAAATGGAGCACATCAATATTCAAGAATAAGATAAGCTGTTTGAACGCGCGCCAACGCGCATGAATACAATCCGAAAATGGAAACTACGAACTATATCCGTAAGGGAGCGTCTAGGTAGAGTATGCGACACCGAGAGTCGGGAGAAAGAAAGCTTTCTTTTCTGAAGTAACAGCTGGAGAGTGAGGACCTACCGATCACGAGAAGGCGGCACCTCGTACTGTTACGGACTTCAGGACTGCATCTACGATAAAAACTCTTCAAGACATTCGAGGAGTTTTTTTTTATTTTTATATTTATTCTTCTTATACAATAGACTCAGTTGTCGTATTGTAGATTCTTTTAAATATGGAATTAAAAGCTAGTTACATTCTATAAAAGAATACGAAAAGAGTATCAACGGAAAACGAGACGGAGGCCACATCGTGAGTTGAACAGCGGTACTGGAAAGGGGCGACCGTGCGGTTCTGCAGAGGGGCGGCTTTGCTCCCGACCGAGCTGCAAGGACAAGGACATCGAGGGATTGGAAGAGTCGACGCCGCAGATTTCTCTACGCCGTGAGAAGACACAGTAAGGTCGTGCCAACTTGAACAATTTGTAGATATTAGAAGGAATAATTTGTTTCGGAAAGAAAGTATTAGTACAGGTTCTTTATACCGATATTCTGTGAAAAATAGAATCAATCTTTTCTTTCAAGAAAAACTTAGCTAATTTTAAAGTTGCAACTAGGAAATTTACGATTGGAATGATTAGGCAAAGTTTTAAGTATTCTTTGAAATTGATTTAAATGAGAGAAAGGAAACAGTGTAGTTAATTATTAAGAGTGTAAGTTGTTTTCTTTTTTCAGCAAGACAAAATTCTTGTATATGTAAAGTGTTTTATGTTCATTTACTGTAACAGCAATTTAATTAGAATATACTTAAGTGGAAAGTGATTCGACTTGAGTTTCTGTGTAAGTGCATTCAATCCACAACGGCCCACATGACCCTGATCCCCGCTATTCTAATTGTATTTTTTTATTTTGCGCCCACCTTGAAAACCCATTCTGAGCTAGCCGGCGGAGGGGTGGGTCGCAACTGGCGCCCATAAGCGGGGCTCGATTATTGGATGCATTTACCAAAACTCGATTTGAGAAAAACTGAGACCAAAATTTGGTGGAACCAAAATTTCTAGTACAATTGAATCACAATTCACTAAGATTGCTGAACAGGTTACAGAGAACAAAAAAGGTGTTGTGTAAAAGTGTGTTTTTCTGGAGTGTTTTTCAAAAAGGGTATTATATGAAAGTGTTATCTGTTCGAGATAGTGTTTGGTATTTGTGTGTGTAATAATTTGTAAAAAGTGTATTGTGTCTGGGAAAGAGGATTGATTGATTCTAGGCAGTTAATACAGTCAAAATGGCAGATAAATATAACGCGGCTAGGAATTTAACTACCGTTGAAGGATCGTCTGGGGATTCAGATAGCGATAGGGAAGTGGGAGGACAAGCTCCAAGTACCATGATCGCGAAAGAAACGGTAGAAGTAGAACAAGGAACGTCAGGAGAAACTAGCATGACCTCGCCGACGGAATCACAGCAAACGCCAACACGAGATCCGGATGAGGAACAACAAAACCTCGACAGGGCAAATTTAATGATGCAACGATTAATAGGACAATTCATGCAGCAATTAGATACGAGGTTAGGAATGCAGAATGAAAAGACAGAGGAAAATATAAAGAAATTAGGGACTAACTTAGAAACAAAATTAGAAGAAAATAACTCGGCAATAAATGCTTTAGAAACTAAATTAGAGGAGAACAAGAATGCCTTAGAAACAAAATTAGAAGAAAATAATAGGAAGTTAGAAGATAATTTAAAAATACAATTCACTGAATTAGCAGAACAGTGGAAGGTCGAATTTAAGAATGAGATTCAACAAGAATTAGGGCAGGAACACGAGAAGTTAGAAGAAAAATTCACGGAACTGGGTCATGAATTAGAAGAGAAGATTGATCAAGTTACGAAAGGATTTGAAAACAGGATCGAAATGCAATCAGATCTTATAACCAC
>BLKR01004312.1:17075-112944 GCA_011170035.1 Teleogryllus occipitalis
CCGCCTCCGACCCTGCTTCCGACCCCGCCTCCGACCCCGCCACCGTCCCCACCTCCGACCCTGCCTCGACTCCGCCTGCGACCCCGACTCCGATCCTGTCTCCGACCCTGCCTCGGACCCCGCCTACAGCCCCGCCTCCGCCGCCACCGCCGCCTGCGACCCCGCCTCCGACTCCGCCTCCGACCCTGCCTCCGACCCTGCCTCGGACCCTGCCTCGGACCCCGCCTCCGACTCCGACCCCGACCCCGACCCCGACTCCGTCTCCGACTCCGACTCCGACTCCGACTCCGACCCGCCTCGACCCCGCCTCGACCCCGCCTTCGACCCCGACTCCGACCCCGCCTCTGACCCCAACTCCGATCCTGTCTGCGACCCTGCCTCGACCCCGCCTGCAACCCCGCCTCCAACCCCGCTTCCGACCTCGCCTCCGACCCCGCCACCGTCCCCACCTCCGACCCCGCCTGCGACCCCGCCATCGACCCTCCCTGCGACCCTGCATCATACACTGCCTCCAACTACTTCTACAATCCCGCCTCCGCCCCTGACTCTGCCCCCTCCTGACCCGCCTACACGTTTCTCACCACTTCCTACCCCACACCCTCGTCCTCGCCTCCTCCTCCGCATTCACCCTCCGTCGGTAGTGCCATCGCTCCCTCTGCCGAGTCCCCGCCACCCTCTCCTCTTCTGCCGTCCTCACCACGGCGCTCCTCATCAAGAACCCCCCCCCCGCCTCCGCGCGCTCTCAGCCATACGTGCCGCGTGCTCCTCCGTCTGGATAATTACAAGAGTCGGCGGCGGCGGCATCAAAAAAATAACCGCGCCCCTTCCCCAACCCCTTGCTCTCAAGAGTACACCCGCGCGCACGTTCCGGGATTCCCTTTTACATATTTTTGTGTTAAAATGCAAATTGCGTCTGATTCAAGCGTGCGCTTTTGAGAAAGGGCCACAAACCTAATAGTTTTTTAACCGGTGGTTTGCGGTTTCGTTTTTGCGCCGATGCGCTCTGGACGTGTGGACTTCCGAGAAAAGCGCAAAGCGACGTGGTTTCGAAATGATGAAAGGCCGGGTTATGTATCATTGAGATGGCCTCATTCCGAGTTAGGAAACAGTTTCGGCAGCGAATTTCTCTTTGATAGCGCTCTTATGAAATAATACCAGCTTCGGTAGGGACGAGCGTTCGGGCAATGTGTGATGACCCAACTTGCAGCTGGGTGTATCCACAAGGTGATGGACATTTTCTTGATGTGTCGAAGATCAGTCAGTTTGGTGGCTTCTGCCGGGATCGAGTTGGTAGGTCGTTTACTCTGATTGGTTGTGTCTGAGACTTCCGTGATCACTTCCATGCAATGCTGAAGAAGTACCATACAGAAATGTACCACAGACATGCCTTCATTCCTGTCCATCCCTTTTCCACTATCTGAACCCCGACCCCAAGGAAGCAGATCCCCCACTTTTCCCATCGTAACCGATGTGCGGTGGCGGAGACGAGACTAATAACACAATTAAGATTGAATATGATAGGCGGTATTAATCTAGCTTATTGTTGCTGTTAAAAAACTCCAAACAGTTTTAGATATATTTATTAATTTCAGTTTTTTAATTGACAGGATACAAATAATGGCTAGTTTCCGAACAGAAGTCATGGATGCGACCAATGACATTTCACTCACTTATCTCACTCACGACCTCATCTTACTATCGTCAAAACGAGAGGAAACTAAGAGTGACACACAGTTGTTACCCAATTACTATTACAGTAACGCCACATTCAAGAGATGTCTTCCTCGTCTGATCCAGTATCCAAATTCAAACATTGACCAACACCGAGAAGAAAGTGTTGTACTCTCAACAATTAATATAGGGGGTTTGAGCAGGAGCCATTGCAACTATTTTTTTTAAAGAAATGTTATCGGATCGGACAATATGATTTGTCATGTGAAAGAAATTCTCTATTAATATGTGTTAACAACAACAGATGTCTCTGTGAGTATCTTATTTTTCACTGAATGACTTCCTTTATTACGTATGTACTATTGTAATATAAATTTTGAAAGTGGTCAGGCGGAAGAGTAGGCTAAATAGCCTGACCCTCGCCACCAATATAGACATTTATATATTTACAATTGTTTATTTACCTTTATTAGAACAGAGAGCAATGTGAAATCAGTTGTGTGACTGCCACCGTGCGAGATTAATGTAACCAGTTTCGAGTACCGTTCATACACCAAAATAGTTCACGAATACCCGAGCATTGGAGTCCTAGAATGCCACAGGGAGTTAGTGGAAGCTCTTTGGAATAACACCCTTCCATACCGGACAGACACGGAATTTGTTCGGAGAGTTTTTGCGAGGACGCATACCAACCTGTGATCAGCAACGGACGTGACGTTCTGTGGGTTTGTTTGCCTTTTGTGCGGTAATCGACCATCTGCCTAATCGGGTCTTTATAACGGTAACGGTTTATAAGGTATAAAAGTACTGCTTTTGAAATGTTGCGAACACGTATGTGATACAATGTTTTCTAACATTAAACCAGTGCTGTCATTTCAAACACAATTTGGGTGTGTTATTAAATGTCCATGCACTTAGTCACTGTCCTTTCTTGTGTATATTTCACATTTTCTACACGTGCCCGTATTCTCACAAAAAAGAAATAGTTGCCATGTTTGCCCCAACCCTCGTAGTTGTAATAAACGTGCGGGAAGGAAACGGAAATATTAAATTCAACGGATTCCTGATTTAGAGAATCGAATGTGCAGTTCTTAATAAACGCCAACGATACTTCAGCAAACTGTTTGTATTGTGGGAATTTTGATTCGGTGTTGTGAACGTTCTTATGCGGAGAAATAAAAGGTTATGTTCGTCTACATATTAAACATTGTTATGTATCATACACTTTATAACATACTATGTTGTCGAAGATGACCTCTCTTATTTCTTCGCAAACTGTTTTTGTTGTTTTTCAACAACTCCGGCATACAGTATACGGGTATCTTTTGGCTGGAATCAAGTATTTTTCTCAGTGTGAAATCCGTTTAACCGCGTAGGAATTTTTTTTTCATCATGGGGGCTGTGACATATGAGTATTGGCGACCAGTTCATATTCAGCCTCTTACGGTAGACGATGGGGACAGTTTAAGCAAGAAATGATCGTGCGAGTTTAGTGGTCCGTTGACTAGGTTAGTCCTCCGGAATTCGTGTGGAATGACGTGTTTTATCTATTGCATTGTGTTTTGTCATTGCTTATTTAGGCCTGCAATTGATGAAGTAGTCTTCTTAACTACTGAATTAGTTAAGGGTACTACTAACCCTACAATGTGTCTCTCAAGTCCTGCAATTATTTTTACGAACATCACAAATTTATTCAGTATATTTAAATAACACTGCTGCGATTTCACTTCTTCAGATTTTTTCCGCCACAAAGAAGCTAACCTTTACACGCACAGTGAATTTCATGCGCACACCAGATACTAACACATTCATTATTCGGATTTCTCGGATCATTCTGCATCATTGATCCCTGCAGCAGGAACCAGGGTCAATACGGCACAACGCATTCGAAAGAGAAATGACAAACAGGCATTCCCTTGTTGCCGGTTTCGTATCTGCAGATATTCATCGGGAAGTGCTAAGCAGTGTGAACTTCAGTGATATCTACCATGTAGGCATCCATTTTATATATTTCATTCTTTTTTTTCAAAATAAATTCATAATTTAAATATACACGTTTGAAAAGCTATGATCAAAAAATTAATTACATTCTCAAAACGATGTATGACCCCAAAATACTACTGGTTGTTGATAGCGTTGAGCAAAAACGTGTTTCGAGTAACGAGGGAGCAAATCATACATACAAGAGGCTTGCTTTGTGGCGTTTCTCTGCTTCCTGTTTTGTCTCTCGGCTGCCAAACTAATTACCATAACAAGTTGACAACTTCTCTCTCGCCACAGAGGCGTTGCGCCTTGTAGAAGCTTTCGTTCATTACATTCGCGCTGTGAACTCACCCAAGTCGGAGGTCCCTGTGAGCTCATTGGAGCCTAGTTTTTAATTAGAGATCTCGCCTTGTTTATTACGTCTTCCGTTTTTTTGTGGCGTTTTCATCTTTGCATCCGCGATTTTTTTTTCCGTTTCGTTTCAGGAGATAGAATTGATTCGCGGCGTTTTGCAACGAAGGATTACGAAAAGTTAGTCCTATTGAGGTTTCTCCGACATTGTCTTCTTGACGCAAACGAAGCGCACCTGGAGGCGGTTTAAGGAACTTCTGTTTGGTGTATGCGAGCTTAGGCGGGAGGCGTGGGGATTAAAATGTAATTAGGAGATTTCGCCATGCACGGTAGAATGGGCTGGAGGAACCAAATTGGTGTGATCTTTGCATTGCACAAGAGATATTCTGCAAAAGGACCCACGTAGGAGGAGGAAGATTTGTAGCAACAGGAAAGGATGGCTTACTTTGAAAAGTTTCTTTTCTTGAACTTTGGGCATTGTATAAAATGTAATTCAAGAAATATTTTTGACAAAAATAACACTAATTATTAACATACTGTGGACTGAATTCGAATTTTAATAAGAATGCTGAAATAATTGCTTATGATTAAACTAAAATAGTTAAACATAAATACATTTGTTTGATATTTAGATTTTTTTATGACACTTATTTTATTTGCTGGTATTTTTGAGAAACAGAAATGTTAATCATCGTTAATATATACTTTGAATTGTAGAAATATTAAAATATAAAAAAATATTAAAAGTTTGATATACTACAAGCCAAAAGAAGGCAAAAAGAAAGGCATGTGAATACGAGAAAATACAAGATGCAAATTTGAATTTACTGAAACAATGATTCACCTATCTCAATATTTTCCGTTTATAAGACTACTTCCGTCGTTTTCATATCTCAAAGAGCAGCTAATCTGGAGCAGTTTCGATTTGGTTGCCTTTCCCAGTTTCATTCGCATTTCGGGAACTGTCGTTTATTTCAATATTCCAACTTTTCCCTTCAAAAGCGTCTCCCCCATTTTAAACCGTTCACTCGACAAAGTAGCAAACAACGATTTCGTTAAGACGGCCTCTCGCGTCTGTTTCCAACGAAATGTCCGGAGATCACGAACACGTTATGTATATTTTTTTCTTCTTGTGCTTTTTCTTCCCTCCGTCTGTCTTCCCGCACCGCACACCACCTTTCAATGAAGAAGAATTTCCCCGTCCAAGTTGCTCCCAAGTCGTCGGAGGTGGTCGCCTCCGAGAGGAAGCTCGTTACGAAGTCAGGCTGCAATGGCAGCAGGGATGGGTTGCGGTGGAGGGGGAGAATGGTGGTGCGAGGGATGGGGGAAAGGGTGGTAGATAGGGATGAGATATCGATGTCGATGTTTAGAAAACATCCAAATTTTTATAAAAACATCGATTTTATTTAATATCGGCTTATTATCTTGAAGACGATTTTTAACATAAATGTTTTGTGATCGATGCTTTGTCGTGATTCATATTCTATTTTTTTAATTAAAACAAGGATAATTATAAAAACCAAAGTAAATTTCAGACGTTCATAAATTGAACATTCTTCAGACTAATGTGATCAAGGGTGAAAATACATTAGTCGAATTTCTATTGATTATTTTTATATTATACAAGCAGGTATTAAAAAATTTTTCCTCATATTTTTTAGATTATTTTGAGCGCTAAATATCAGTTAAAAATAATAAGTACGGCCACCAAGAAATTGCATTGCTTCTCTCTAAGTGAACACTGGTGTTAAAGGTTACTAAAATAGTTTTTGAAACTTCCATGTATAAAAACACGTGACAAAAGGAGATGCGGAGGGGTGCAAGGTAGTGGTGAGGGAAATGGGGATAACAAAGGGTGTGAGGGCTGTGTTGAGGTGGCGGGTGCTGGGGCGTCCATGAGATGAGGGAGCGATGAGGTTGGGGGGTCGGGGGGGATAGGGCGGTGGAGGCGGCGGGGATGGCGCGATGAAAGGGGTTGTGACGATCCTGATGGCGGCAGGGGGAATGGGAAATGTGGAGGTGGCTGTGGCTGGAGCCATGATGGGAGTGAGGGAGGTGGTGAAGCTTGTGGAGGCGGCGGAGGTGACGGGGGCTAGAGAGGTGCGGGTAGCAAAGGAGGCAAGGGCGGAGATAGAAAGAGCCGCAAGGGCCATGGAGGGGGCGGGAGCGACGGAGCGGCAGTCAGCGGGGGCGGCGGGGGCGGCGGGGGCTGCGGGGGCGGCGGGGGCGGCGGGGGCGGCGGGGGTGCGGCGGGGGCGGCGGGGGCGGCGGGGGCGGCGGGGGCGGCGGGGGCGGCGGGGTGGCGGGGTGGCGGGGGCGGCAAGGGCCGCGGGGGCGGCGGGGGCGGCGGGGGCCGCGGGGGCGGCGGGAGCTGCGAGGGGAGACGGGGGGCGGGGCGGCGGGGGCGGCGGTAAGACGGGAGCGCATGGGGCGGCGATGGGAGGGGCGGGAGGCTTGGGAATTGCGGGTGCCGGAATCAGAGTGTGCGTGACCGCAGGAGGTGTGGAGGCAAATGGAAAAAAACAAGTAGGGTCCACAAGAAGACAGGCAGCGGGATACGGTTAGATAGTGCAAATAGGAGTAATTTATTTTAAGACAGAAAGCACATAAAACGAAAATTGGAAGGTATTCTAATGCGCTGAGCTATTGTTCATCAAATAGAGTGAGGAACAGAAGTTTCAGCGATCAATTCATTGGAACAATTTGAGAGTACGCAATAGCATCAGTGAACAATAAGTACGTGAGTGAAATTATGCTGGATAATTATGAACTATAAACCACTATTAGTATTTGTCTATGAAAACTATTTTATAAGTGAATGCATATCAATATAAAAATTATATTTTAAACATACACTTTACGTTGTGGTGTTCATTAAAATTAAGTATTACAGCGACATTTACTTCTCCGAGAATGTAATTAATTATTTTTTAAATCCTTTTGTTTTCTTCTATTTTGATACATGTTTTAAAGTGCGTATTTCAATAAAATGTTTTGCTAAAGAAGTTGCAGTATGTCCAGATTTTCTAGAAGTAATACGGAAAAGGAAGAGTAGAAGAAAAAAAATATGTAGAAGAAGAAAGATGAAAAGAAGAGATGAAAAAAAGAAAAGAAAGAGTTCGGTGACGAATGTGAACGAGTTTCTACATTGAATGGAAATTGGCTTCTTATAAAGGTGGTGGGTCTCGGAAAAGTAGATTTGCTTTTCGTACTAATCCTTAATTGTAGAGATGAGTGTCATTGTTTTCTTAATAGAAGAAAATACGTGGAAGAGTATATTTTGAGATTCGCAATAGTCACAAATACTCAAACATTTTCTATGAATATTTTTTCTCTGAAATGTATCCATTGATGATTCGAGATTTTCAAAAGTTGATTAAATCAGCATGATGTTTATATTAGAGAATAGCTGGTTGTTCATTTTATATTAGAGAACAGCTGGTTTTTAGACTTTTGATTGACAGTATTTTGCTGTGTTTTCCGTTTAATATATTGTGGAACTAGTTTATATAGTTAAGTTTAATTACATACAACAAAATTTTAAACAAGTGGCATAAGTTATTATGTTTGTAAAACAGCACAAAAGTTAATTTCTGGAGACCACTCTATTATGACTTTACGCATATTTGACCACTGTGCAAAAAAATGGTGGCGGGTTTACTGCCACAAGCCTACATTAAGCTTGCTGCGATTGACTGAATGTGCTGATGACGTAATTATTTTTGCCATAAACACCTAATACGTCATAAATTGTGCCATAAAATGTCATTAATGAACGATTTCTTGCAACTACTTACCCCATTGGGGGTATTTATAATGTTGGTACAGGAAAAAATCATTTCAATTTTTTTTCGATTCATCTTTTTTGTGATTTGGTGTGTTGCAGGAGTACGAGTTCCCATTCAGTTCACATTCATGAAAATATTTACACTCCTGATATCCTCCATGCACAGTTTGCGCTTGTTTTTCTTTTCTTTTCCATGCGTGCCAGCCAGCGTTGCTTCTAGGTGTGAAAAACAATTTACAACCACGCAGAGGGCAACCGAGTCTCACAAATCCTCTTGAGATAAATCGGCTCAGGTTTTGCGGTTCAGAGCTGCTTTCGAGCGAATCCCAACGACTTACGCACATACGAGGCTTCTCCTCTGTCCTCGAAAGGTATATGTCACTACACGCTTCGAAGAGGAGTGGATTTTTCACATACCCAAAATTGCTTTATTGATCAATTTTATTTTGTTTGGGAGGTATATGCAGTGAAGACATAGTAATAAAAACCTTCAAACAATATTTGAACATGAAGTGTTTCCGTAAAATTATGAATTCGTTACTAAAAGAATTGATTGCACCTTTACTTATATCCAAAATTTATTATTTATTTTCTTAAACTCAATTTTTTTATTACTAAACATTGAAATAATACCCCATTGAAATAATATCCCATTAGGGAGAGGCACAATTTGTTTCAAATACCTTGGCCAATTTTTTTCTGAGAAATGTTTAATTGGAAAGAACGAAATTGTTTGTCCAGTCCTCTAGATTTTACTAAGGGATATTTTAAACATTTTTTACGAAATAGGAACTTATTGGAAAATCTCTCACGCACAAAAAATATTAAGAACTGTAATCCATTCACTTAATACGGAGAAAAGGATCTAATTAGAAAGTAAATGCGAAATCTCTTGAACATCTGCTGGCACGTGCATATCCACCTACCTCTGTGAAATAGAAAAAAATGTTACAACCTCTCCGGCTGTTGAGTAATTCGCATTGACAACTCACCCCCCCCCTTTGAGCGCGCTTTCCGGAGCGTCCACATATCATTAAATTAGAGCGGCTGGGTTACGAGAAGCCTCGTCGAATCGCAGGTGACCTTTCGGGCATTGAGCACCGGCGGCGTCGATGGGGTGGTGGGTGGGGGCGAAGGCAGTGGAGGTGGAAAGGAGCGGATGGTCGTGGTGGCGGAAGCAGAGGGGGCGACGGAGGCAGCGCGGCGGACAGAGTGGAAATGAGGGGAGATGTAGGAGTGGAGCAGAGACCACGTAGGCGGTGACGGGGAGGGCAGCGATGAAGGGAGATAGGAGACTAGAGGAAGGGGCGAAGAAAAGGACGACAGTGATGGTTGGTTGGTTGTTAGTGGTTCCGGGCTCGTCAACTACTGAGATTATTAGTTCCGTAAGTGTAGTGCAGGTTTTTTTCGTCGGCAGGGGGCGGTGAACCTTCCACTCTGGATGGCGAGATCCGGCGCCGACCTATCGTCTGCTAGCTGGGCACCTCCCCAACCGTGTATCTCCCACCAGCCGGGTACCGCCTCACCCTAGACAAGTTCTAAGCTCCTACCGGTCTACCGACTTGTGTAGTGCATGTTAGTGTGTAAGGGAAGAGGATAGGACAAGGAAGAGGAAGGAAAGATCGCGCACGGTCCGTGGCCCGTTTGTTAGGGTACTGCTCCGGTATTCGCCTGGTGTTGATCGGAGAAACCACGGAACACTACCGATCAGAGCAGCCGGCCGCTAGAAATCTCCTCCAGAGAGCGACTGAATTCGACCTAGCTGACAAGCTAGTGTCGAAAATCCTACTACCATCGGGACTCGAACCTATAACTTCCCGGTCAGAGGTAATGCAGTGACATCAATTGATGGATGCACTGAGCCACCTCTCCCGGTGATTGAAAGTCAAGTGGAGAAGGAGGAGGGTGGAGGTGTAGGCGATGGTGAGGGCTGCGATGGAAGTTGCCTGACTGAGCGTCATGTAATGTCTTGGTAGTGCCTCTGCTCAGAGGTCCCAGGTTTCGAGGGCCCGGAGGTCCTAGGTAGAGAGTGCGGTCCAAAGCTGTGGTGGGTGCCCCGTTAAACGCAACCACATCGGTGATAAGGTGACAACGGAAGCTGAAGCAAAAGCTGTATGTGAGAATGAGAGCGAGAACGTCGTTGGAGCGAGGGATGGTGGCTGGCAACTTTAAAGAGGGAGATGCGTTGGTGTGCAAGGACGCGAGTGTGGACGAGGTGACATTGAGGATGGTGACTGTGGTGACAGCGAGGTCTACGACGGTGGCGGGACAGGCAGTAAGTGACAAGCGAGGGGCAGCAGACGCTGGCGAGCAGTGTGCACAAAAGTGAAGTGGAGTGCGGGTGGAGTGGCATTAAGAGACACGGGCATTAGTGGAGGGGGTGAGAACAGGCCACGGTGTCTATCTGGGGCGGTAGAGGTGGTAGTGAAGGCAGCGGTGGAATCGTATGAGAAGCAGAGGAATGAGAATGAGGGCAAGGTTGAGATTAGTAGTGGCGGTGCGAGATGAAGAGAGGATGGAAGCAGTGGGAGCAGTAGCAATATCAGCGATGCTGGGTGGACGTGCAGTGAGGTGGGAGTAACGGAGTAACGGTGGTGGTAAAAGTAACATTGAAGAGGCCGGGATTAATTGGGGAGGAGGGCGAGAGTAACGTTGGGGAGAGAAGAATCGCTAGAGAGCGCAGTAGTAACGGGAGGGCGGGTGTAACCGTGGAGGGTGTGGGAGTGACGGTGAAGAGAGGAGTAACGATGAAGGGAGCGGGAGTGAAGGTGTTAGGAACTGCAGTAATGGTGGAGGGCGCAAACAGCGATGGAGGGAGCGAGTAATGATGACGGTGCAAGTAACGGCGACGGCGTTAGTAACGTTGGAGGTTGTGGGCGTAACGGTGGAGGGGATAGGAGTAACGGCGGAGGGGATGAGAGTAACGGGGATGGGGCGGAGTAACGGTGTAGGGAACGGTAGTAATGGTGGGTGCGGGAACAACAATGGAGGTAGCGGCAGTAATGATGGTGGGCGGGAGTAACACCGGGGGCGGGATTGGTGGGGGATGGAGTACGTTGGAGTGTGCAAGAGTAGCGGTGGGGGCTGGAGTAACGGGGGGTAACGTAGTGATTGAAGTAACAGTGTGGGTAGGACTAACATTAGAGGCAGTGTGTGGCGAGGAAAGCGGCGGAAGTATAGTCGTGTAGGGTATCAAAGGCCGCGTCGGGAGGGTCAGGAGAGAAGGCGGACGGTGGGGGAGCGAAGGCGTTGCGAGTAGTGGTGTATCAAGTGCGTCGGGAGTGGGGTGAGTGGAGGCGGTGCGGGATAGGTTGGCGAGGGGGCGGGTTTCGAGGCGAACGACGGTGGGCGGGGCGGGACGGGGCGAGGTGGGGCGGTGTGAGGGCGGAGGGCCCGCGTGGGGCTTCAATTCCCCGGCAGCAGAGCAGCGGAGAGGAACGAGCAGTTAAGGAGCGAGGGCAACTGAAACGGGTATCAGAAGAGTCCCGGAGTACCTTGCTAGGGAATGTAATCGCGGGAATCAAAGTCACAATAGATCTGGCGCTGGCTTTTGGAATATGCTGATACCGTTTGGTTGGCCAATCATTTAGTAGGTTCTCCGAGGGTTTGTAATCAGAAGAGACAGACCATATGAATCCTGACATTCTCGCATACACTGAATCAAGGAAAATATTCGAGATTTTAATCTCGCGATATATTTAAACTATTCTTCTGTGCGTAATAATACTGAATGCAAATCTTACAGAGTTAATTCTTTATGTGTTGAGGAAAGTTCATAGCTACTATTGAGAATACTTAATTACTGAATTATTCTAACTTCTGTTATTGAAAGTTATCAAAGTTTTTTATTAATGTTGACTGGTGACGCGATCGGTAAATTTAAAGACATTGGATTGGTACCGAAATTGCGCATAAAAATGTTGTTGACCTGAACTCCTCTTCGCGTCGGCAAATTATTAACTGCAATCGCAACACGTGGCGGTATCTAAGAATCCGATGGAAGATATACCTATAAATTGTTTTAGTGATTTTCATTATGTGGCGATGTCTCCCCTGAAAAAGTGTGTTTTTGTAGATGTCAGCCTTTGTAGCGAAAATAAACGAATAATTCATATGCAAATATTGCATGTTTGGTTTGATGGATACCACCTCTTATGGACCGCATCACTTGTATATGAGACGATATCCAAATCACAGATTGCGAAACTGAAGGACATTTGAAAGAATATATCGCCACGTATGTTAAAAAATAGTTACATACCTACCAAGGTCTTGTTTAAGACCTCTAATGATAGAGCAGCGACAAAAAGCGGAAGAGTCTGTGGCCCGAAACTTAGTCACTCGAGTCAATGGAACCAGTTAACGCCCATGGTACATCCAAGATTTTATCTTTTTATCTAATTTAATTCATTGATATTTCCTTCATTTGTAATTAACTAGATATTAACTTGACTTGGTTTGTCTTTTCATATTTACCTCGTATAATTCCCTCTCATAATTCCCTCCATAAGAGAACGTGTAGCATCGTTCAACTGATTTAATATTTCCATAGAAACCACGTTCCTATCGATCCAGGTAAGTCATAGAGTATATATCGAGCTCGTAATAGAAGGCTATAATAAGCAATAACATGCCAGTAAAAAGTAAAAGTAGTTTTACAAATCTATCCAATACGGAGGGACATTTCAAGTCTTTAGGGTATAGGACTCCTGTCCATGATGAACAAACGTCCACGTAATGTGGTAACTTGCCAGTAAGTTCGCAGTACATACTGCTCGTACTAGAGACAGTTCGCAGATTGTCAGTGAATTAAAACTTCATTAAAGCATCTGTGCAAATACTTTAAGGAAATTTATTGCAATGTTTGCCACTGGTCAAGGGCTTGGATTCTCATTACAAAAATTCTACTACTTATTGCTACTATTCTACTTACTTATTACTACTTATTGATATAGTTGAGAAATTAGATGAAAATTTGTGTATTAATTTAGTCTCGTCCCAAGGTTGACGCTTTTTAGAAAATGTAGACTAACTTTCACACTTTTGTATTTTTTCGAAATTAAAATAATTTATGAAATTAACCGCTATAATACCTAGCCTAAGACACTGCCATGCCGCTACATCATGGAGTATTTGTAACATTGACAAATTGCCTTTTTGGTCTCGAAATGTCTCGCAAAAATACAAAAATACTACTTGTAATATTAACGATAGCAAATTGTTTACGGATAGTACACGCGAATTCAAAGTCCTCCGTCTCGTCGGTATATACTGGCGCTGGCAGCCGAGCCACTGGCCCTCCCTCCCTGGGATCCGCATCCCCCTCCGCTGCGACCCTTGGCGCGTGCTACCCCTTGCTCCCCTCCCTTCCCTTTCCCCGCCACGTCGGCGGCACGCGTGCGGCGACAGAGCTCGCGATTAAGTTATTACCGAAGGCGGGGTCTCCACCGCCCCCCCACCGCCGCGCGTCGCCCCCGCCCCTGCCGCCGCCAACGCCCACGCCACACCTGCTGCTCCCTCCGCCACTCCCATCCCCGTTGCTCTCACTGCCCCCGTCGCCGACGCCTTCGCTACCGCCCCCAAGCCGCCTATTCGCCCTTCACGCCCACTTTGTCCCCGCTGCCTCTGTTTACCCCTCCACCTCCCCAGCTCCTCCAACTCCCCTACCACCCCCACCGCCATCACCACCCCGCCGCCATCCCCACTCCGACGCCATAACCCCCCGCCGCCATCACCACCTCCGCCGCCATCACCACCTCCGCCGCCATCACCACCCCCGCCGCCATCACCACCCCCACCACCATCACTGTCTCAGCCGCCATCATTGCCTCTACCGCCATCACCACCTCCGCCCCCATCAGCACCCCCCAGCCTCCATCGGCTTCACCGCTTTCACATCTCCCACCCGTCCACGGTCACCGCCCTTGTAACTCCCGTCACCCCGGTCGCTCTCCAATCTCCCGTCTCACCACCCCCGCTGACTTCACCATTCCCCTCCGCCTGCTCTGCTCCGTCCACCTCCACTGTCCCCTCCGCCTCCATGGTCTTCACCGCTCCCGCCGTTTCTACCATCCCCGCCATCTCCACCATCCCCACTGCCTTCACTGTCCCCTCCGCATCCACTGCCACCTCTGCATCCATTACCGCCCCCCCATCCACCGCCCGCACTTCCTTTTCCACCCAAGCCGCCTCCACCCCCGTCGGAGTCTCCACCGACCACACCGTTCCTACTTACCCCTGCCCCCTTCTCCCCTTCCTCCCCTTCCCTTCCCCGCCACTTTTGCCGCTCCCGCCTCCACCCGCCCTTGCCGCCCACATCGCGTCGCGTGCACTAGCGCAAATTTAATGATTACGTCCGCCCCCTCCCCGACCCGCCCCCGGCCCCCGCCGCGGCGTAGAAAATGAGACACGACTCCCCTGGGGCAAATGGACGGTAATAAGGAGAAAAATGTAAGGGATCCTTCCGGGACTTCTCGGCGGAAATTGGCAGGAATTTTCTCCGAAAGGCGGAATAAGTTAAGGAAGGCTCGTGCAGCTCACGGGAGAAAGGGAAAGTGTGCAGTTGTGGGAGGGGGGGGATGTTGATTCAATGTGCCACGCCTCCTTTGCGGGAGAATGACACTTGTAACTGGGGATAATGTTGCAATTACGCAGATAATAGAGTACTGTTTGTGATTTTATGCGGTCTTGTTTTTCTTCTTCCGGGTTTCACAAAATGGACTGGAAGGAAATTGGATCATCACTTAATTCTTTACGCATTTTTGTTACTGTTTCAGTTTTCTGTTTTGCCTATTAGTTTGTTTAACGTAACCAGCTCTATTACTGATTTAAAAGTGGCTCAACTAATATCTTTTTTCCGTTTTTATTTATGTTATTTTATTTTGTGTGCCATGAGATATGTTTCTAGTTATTAACTGAGAACTTTGGATTCAGAGTACGTACGCTTTCTTCAGCATTTGTAAAGGACTCGCAATGCTATTTGTAAACGTGCATTCGGTTTGGTTACAGTTAATTATTCACTTTCATACATCAAAACAGATGTCCCCAGAAGTATGTAATACTAGATCGAAAATTATGCCATATTCTTAACATTATATAACACTTTATGGATAATATCAGTTGATATCTGCTAAGTTACTGGGGATATATTCGAAGAGTACAAATTTGCAAGTCAAATAAAATTCATTTGTACCCTTATAGATTTACTCCTCCATAAACCACCTCAAGCTGCGTAATTTCCCTAGAAATACATTAAAAACGCGTTGTGATATGACATGTAAAAGAAGTCGTCTGCTCAGTCGAAGTTTAGATCGATGTGTCAATCGCGATAATATCGTGGTCGGTCCATCGAGTGAATATTCCGAGCAGCCCGCGCCCGTATTTGATTGATTGAGCTGTTGCCAATCTAAAATTATCTGGCTGGGATTCTTTAAACTTCCTTCCTTTTATATTCTTAGAAAATGTAGAGTTAACTAGCCTTGATAGCCCTTGTTTGCAGCGTTTGGCACACCACGAGGACGATGAAGCAGCTATGTTCTTGAGTCTATCAAACATATGCTAGACATCGAGATGAGGAATGCATACATTCTGGAATGATGGAAATATTTGTTTGGTACAGACCGTGACAAAAAGCTAGACCTTGGTGTCGATTCCAAAGGTGACAGCATATCCGGCATGCAAGGCCCTCTTGAACTCTTCGAGATCGTTAGAGGAAGATGACTTTGATTCATCTACCGCTACAACGACCTCCTTTGCGAACAATAAGACACATTTGTTGAGTCCATACCGTAAGGTCCCGGAATCGTTTCCCAACTTGTGCAATGGCTTATGTACTTGTACCTGTTTCATAAGGATAGAGAAAGAAACGAGGGTAACTCCTACACTTGGCGCCAGTAAGAGTACATCGTTCGCGATATATTTTTCATATAAACGTTAATTGAGATGTATTAAAAGAAATCATCTGTTTCTGTAAATGATAAATAATTTATCTTATTTAACCATTGGTTCTTTAGAAACATTTATCTGATGATTATCTGTGTGTATGTTAAGATCTAAGTTTTTTATCTGCAGTCCTTGATCCTGCGGTACACATCACTTCGACACACTCTAAAGTCTAAACATAACTATTTGTCATGTTTTGGGCACGATGATAAGAGTTGTTGTTGAAATGTATCGCACTGAGACCAAAAATTAACTGAATATAATTACATATTACCTAAGTAACTTCTAGGAAGTTACGGACACTTTCTAGAAAATCAGTAATCGAAAATGCTTTCTGACGGATGCAGCAAAACGACGCAAGGGGAAGGAAGAACTGTGTGTTTCTCGTGAACCGAAGTTTACGGTAGTGCCCGGTATCAACACAGAAATGATCGGAGGAAAATAAGAAAAACGTTTGTTGAAATCTGTTGACGCAATCACCAGAGATCAACATTGTTTTGAAAACTGGTTTTATAAAAGTCCTGCATAATCTCCTTTCAATTTCTATTTGTTCTTTCGAATTAACGGGTGTATTAACGGGTACGAATTAACAAGAACCGAATTGTCTGATACTTGTCACAAGACTTCAAGCAAAACGTAATCATGAGCCGAACAGTTCACTGTAATTCCAATCGATGTCTGACACCCATTACGAAGCTCAAAGCGGAACATGTAAACCACTGCACGGAATGCAAGGACAAAACCTGACTAATGTGATATTCCCATCATTCAACGTTAAGCTTACACTATATGGAATACAGTATGATATCTTCCATTATAAATAACATGCTGTATGTTAAATGTTACGGATTCCATCCCGTGTCTGTTACCCGTTATTCTCATTGAACCATCTCGTATTATATGGAAGCGCAAACCGGGAGCGGTAGCTCAATTCGCGATGTCACTGCAGCGCCTGTCACCGGGAGGTCCTAGGTTCGTGTCCTGACGGCGGCAGGATTTTCGACACTAGCTCTTCAGCTAGGTCGAATTCAGTCGCTGTCTGGAGGAGAAGTTTAGCAGCCGGCTGCTCTGATCGGTAGTTTTCCGTGGTTTCACCGATCAACACCAGGCGAATGCCGGAGCAGTACCCTAACAAACGGGCCACGGACCGCGCGCGATCTGTCCTTTCTCTCCCTGGTCCTATCCTCTCCCCTTACACACACACACACACACACACACACTAACATGCACTACACTACCACATATTCCGAGAGACCGGTCGGGAGCTTACAGCTTGTCCCGACTGAGGCGGTGCCCCGCTGGTGGGTGAGTCCTGGTTAGGGGGAAACCCCACTAGCCGATGGTAGGTTGGCACCGGATCTCGCCAACCAGCGGGGGAAGATCACCGCCATCTCCTGAGAAAAAATGATGCACTACACAAACGGGACTAATGATCAAAGCAGTTAACGCGCCCGGAAACACGAAAAAATCAATCAATCCAAGCGCAAAATCATTTGCTGCTGTCATTGAAACAGCTAAAGTGATCATAACGTTCATCTCGGTCATAGCCACCACCTTTTCTCTGCAATCTCATTTAAATCGAGGAAAATGAGTGATGTTACGGATAAGTAATACGAACGTAATCCTATGAGATAGATATTTAGTTTTATAATTGGAATTTCAATCTAAAACTTGCGCGAGGAAGACTATAGTTATTGGTCTGTGCAGTGTAAATGGGAATAATCTAAAATTGTTTTACTGTTATTTAATTCGTTCAATGCGACACTTGGGAATGACCGTGTAAGTTTATTCGAGATACATACAAGTTAAACTAATTAACTATTTGTTTACTTTTGTTTGTCTATACGTTTGTGAACTTAACGACGAAGACGTATTAATGTAGATTCCTTTAATGAAACAGGGCAACATTATTATCGTATCACTTATTACTATTCAACTCTTCAAATATTTGCATTCATGTTAGGATTGTAACAGTCTGGATACGTCAGGGTGTAAGAACGTTTCACTTTGTGTCAACAACGCAAAGGTTTTTGTTGCCTCAATATTACTCTGAATTCTCTCTGCTTTCATAATTTGTACTCAATGGCTTAAGGAACATTCAATGTGCATGCCTTGAATGCCAAGTAGAACATCTATACCAAACGCGAGAATAGACTTAAAAGGTCAAGCAGTGACATAATGGCTGATGAACTCTTCCTAAAACTATTACAGAATTTGTAACATCTTAAATTACATTTGCGCACACCGATTTATTTAAAGTAAAATGAAAGCGCCCTACCTCTAAGTAGAATCGGGAGAAAAAAACAGAATATTTCCGCAAATTACTTCCACAACCGCGGTGGTGTTTGGAAAAGTTGAAGACGAAGGTTTCAGATGACAAAGAACAGCAATATTAAGGCCGTAATATAATTAACATGTTTTCAAAATGAAATGACTGTGGAGTACTTCGATATAATAAAGTTCGCTGTTCCGGGTAAATGAATGTGCACATTTAAGAAATCAAGAAATTTGAAATATTCAAGCCTAATTGTAAGCACTTACTTTTCCGAATTGACTGATTAATACTCGCTTTATTCTTTATGCAAATGCAGCGAATGTATTTTCTCGTGCAAGGCGTACGTGGCGCAGCGGCCCGCCGATCGTAATCTCGGCGCGGCAGCCAACACTGCCGGGTCAGCGGCGGGAGCTGCAGCAGCAACAGCAACAGCAGTGGAAGTTGGAAGGCAGCCCGTTAGACGGGCGCGTTGGGACGCAGAAATGGAGGGGCGAAAATGATGGGCGCTAGGGGCAAGGTTAAAGGAGGCGGCGGGGAATGAGGAACGGGAACGTTGTGTTGGGGTGGAAACAATGTGGAGTGGGGACACGAATAGATGGGGATATGAAAAGGCGGGGATATGACGATGTGGAGGCATGAGTAGGCGGGGACATGAAGGGGCGGGGGCGTGAAGGAGCGTGGACATGAAGGGCGGGGCAAGAAGGGGTAGGGTTTGGCGGGAAGGCGGGGGCTGAAGGTGCGGGGAATTGAAAGGAGCGAGGACATGAGGGGGCGGGGACATGAAGGGGCGGGACATGAAGGGGCGGGGACATGATGGGGCGGGGACATGAAGGGGCGGGGACATGACGGGGCGGGGACATGAAGGGGCGGGGACATGAAGGGGCGGGGACATGAAGGGGCGGGGACATGAAGGGGTGGGGACATGAAGGGGCGGGGGCATGAAGGGGCGGGGGCATGAAGGGGCGGGGACATGGTGAGGCGGGAACACGCGAAAGAGTGGAACCATAAAGGGGGGCATTATGAAGTGGCGAGAACAATGTGAAGTGGTGTTGACTGAGGAGAACGGGCGGGGATGAGAGTGGTAGGGATGGAGGGTTAGGAACAAATGTTAAGGGTCGAGGATGAATGCGAAAGGGCGGGCCGAATTTCGTGGAGCGAGCATGGATGCGAAAGGGCGGGAACGGGGTAAAGGGGCAGGTTTGATGGTGAAAACCCAGGCGGGTACGGCGGTTGAGGATTCGGTGGTGAAGGGGCGGGTCCGGCAGTGAAAGGGCTGGCACGAGGTGAAGCAGCGGGGCAAGGGTGCGGGGGCCGGGGGTGTTGGAGGGGGCGGTTCCGGGGGAGGGGGCTACGCGAGCCGCCGACGCGTGGCGTCGCGACGCTGATGTTCCGGTGCAGATGTAAATGAGATGAAACGCATTTGGCGCTAATGGCTGTCGTTATTCTAATGGACAGTGAAGCCTCGTGCTGTGTGTTTTAAGGGGATATCTCGTAATGGCGGCAGGGGTGGCGGCGACGCGTGGCCGGGACAAGGATGCCAAGCGGCGGGCGCCCGTTAAATAAGACGCGCGAGTTTATCGAACGTTTAGGAAGACGACGCCGGACCGCCTGAGGTGGCTCAGGGCATCAACTGGCAACATCTGAATTGCTGCTGACCGGGAGGTCCCAGGGTTCAAATCTCGACGGAAGCAGGAACGTTTAACACTAGCTACATAGCTAGGTTGAATTCAGCCGCTGTGTGGAGGAAAATTCTAGCGGCCTGTGGCTCTGATCGATAGATTTTTTAGATTTAGTTTTTTGGTCAACATGAGGCGAATAATTGAGAAATACCGTAACGAACGGTCCATGGACCTCACGCGATATTTCCTTCATCTTCCTTGGCCTTTCCTTATCACTTACTTAGACACACTTCCCCGCTGGTGGGGATACCTGGATGAAAACAACCTGCTAGCTGACGTGTAGGCTGGCGCCGAATCTCATTTTGCAGGAGATGATCACCGTTTCCTCCTGTGATAAAACATGCTCTACATCTGCGAGACAATCGACTTTAGTAGTTGCCACGCCTGGAAATGCTAATCAACCTTTCAATTAAGACGACGGGGCGCCGGATTTTCCAGCTTCCGGGTTCGCTTGGCAACCGGGAAATAATTCGTTGATAACGAAGGAACATATGCGTATGTGTGTGTGTGTAAGTGAGTGAATGGGTTAGTGAATGAGTGAATGGGTTAGTGAGTGAATGAATGGGTTAGTGAGTGAGTGAATGGGTTGGTGAGTGAGTGAATGGGTTGGTGAGTGAGTGAATGGGTTGGTGAGTGAGTGAATGGGTTGGTGAGTGAGTGAATGGGTTGGTGAGTGAGTGAATGGGTTGGTGAGTGAGTGAATGGGTTGGTGAGTGAGTGAATGGGTTGGTGAGTGGGTGAATGGGTTGGTGAGTGGGTGAATGAGTGGGTGAGTGCATGGGTGAATGCATGGGTGAGTGGGTGAGTGTGAGAGAGAGTCTATTTTGCCTATATTTAAATAATTTTAAATTAAAAGTACCCTCTTGGATGAGTGAGAATCTGCGACACAAGTACACATTATTCATAGGTGCGTGGAAAGAGGGAGTACGGGTTCCGCTGCCTCTGGAAACATTTTCAAAGCGAGTACCTCGGATCATATGTGATAAAACATTTTATTTTCGTAAATATTTTCAATCTCCGATTGGCCCCTTTTTAACTTGACAGTTAGGAATTTTTCAAAACTTTATTAATTTAGGTCGTTTTAGAAACAGCTGAGGTTATTAGCAACCACTATTAGTTTAAGCATAATTATTATATTGTTTTAAGCTGCGTACTTTTATTATTATTATTTAAATTAGTATAATGCAACTATTAACATCATGAACACAACAATATATAATTGCTCATTATTATTATTATTATTATTATTATTATTATTATTATTATTATTATCATCTTCGTTATCATTATTATTATTATTACGTATATTGATATTATTATGTTATTAAATTATAAATTATTTAATAAAACTAGGTCGCAGTAATATAAAGCGATCAGATTTTAAAAATCACTGTAAATTATACTAGACCCTGGGAAATAATTTTATAATTACAGAAGGAACGCATTATGTGTGGTCGTGGAAAGATTTGGTTAATTATGCTGATTCTTTAGAGAACTTATAAATTCAAAAAGAGCTACAAATATCAATATAAACAGTATATATACAATATATACAGATTTGCCACCATATAATTATATGTATTTTGTACACTAGTAAATTTTAATTAATAAATTACTATTGGTTACATTATTAGTAGTTATTACTGTAATGATGTATTCACGTACCATTTATAAGTTGCTTTTGGAACATCTTGCTATGCATCCATGTTCCTATTCGAGGTTTCCCCAAGACCACTTTATATGTTGATGACTATACCAGTAAGGCTGTTATTCTCTGTATAATCTCTCCATTTACTTTTATCACGATTCTCTGCCACGATATATTCTCAACTGGTTGCACAATTCGCGTGACGATTTAGGAGTATCTTCCTCGATCTGAGTGAGTCCTTGTCTTTAGCTTCTCTGTGATTACAACTTTGCTCCCATATCTCGTGGAGTTTTACTCAATTTCAAATTTACATTGCATTATGTTCGTTTAATATATTCTGATTATTAAGACGATTTTTCTATTACTCTTTCTCGAGTTTATGCGGATTGTCTATACTTAAATGTATGCATTACATCTCAATTTAACATGCAAATTTACCCTAATGAACGCTTCGCTTAGACACAGAGCTATTGCCACCAACATTAATGCGGAATTAGTTTAAGTTATTCGTGATTATCTTAAGCACCTAAAGCATCGTTGACACTTTTATGTGTTTTGTGATTTATGATAACAAAATGAATAAAATTGAATACAAGAATGTCGCTAATTGCTCACAAAATAATGTCACATTTCATTATTACAGCAGTAATGTTGATATAATAACGTAGTTTCTTTCGCCACTCGTTTTTATTACTTAAATGTTTTCGTATTCTTTTTATTTTCGCAATATTTTTCGGGTTTGTACATTGTTAGTACACAAAAACATGGCTAATAACAAAGTAGTTTGTACACAGTAACATGGCCCTCTCTCTCTCTCTCTCTCTCTCTCTCTCTCTCTACCTGTCCGTGTCTCTGTGTATCTCTCTCTGTCTCTTCTGATTCAACATTAGAACTGAATAAAATTTAGTAACCCAAACATATGAGACGATTTGGAAAATTTTAAAAACTCTATAACGTGAACGATACAAATATTTTTGATTCAACTTACTAAAAACTTGCGAATTACATTATAAATAGTGCTTTTGCGTGAATTCTCGTAAACACTTTATCGTGCCGATGCGATAATTTTGCTACATTAATAAACATGGTCTGTAGAACTAATATTTGTTTTCAGCCAACCTTAAAGAAGACCTAGATTTTCTTTCAGTTGCTTCTGAATACTCATAATATAAGTTAGAACCGTTTATTACATTGCTCACGAAAATTAGTTTACATATTTTTGTAATAATTAGCACGTAGGACACTTTACGACGAAGCTACCGTAATTTTCTCCGTAAATGGAACACGGCCAATAAATAAGATAAAATTAAACCTTTCTTCGCAGCGCTCTTCGAGCTGTATCTTTGTAGCGAGAGACCGAACGCGGTAAAAGGGCAGGGCAGGGCAAGGCACTGCGCTAAGGCGAGTCATAACGCAGACGCCTTCCCCAAGGCGGCGGCAAGGCAACGCGCGCCGTGTGCGAGGTTCCGTGCCCATTCATCAGGGGGCCGGGTTTGACCCACTTGGAGCTGGCGCGGTGGCGCGAAAAGGGCGGAGCGAAGTGGAGGGGGTCGTTGCGGGGGGAGGGGAGGGGAGGAGCGAAGGAAATGGAATTGGAGATTGGAAATGAATGCGGTGCTGTGGTGCCGGGAGGAAAGAGAAGCGTCGAGTTTCGAACTCGGAATGAAAGTGGGTGAGGGAGGAGGGGACATAAGGGGGGTTGGGGAGTGGGTGGGGGGGTATGTGCTAAATGTGTGTGCGGGTGAAGGTATAGCAATTCAACATGTCTGCGAGTGATATGATCTTGAGAACACGGGCAGAAGTTATGTGAATCGGGTTGTTCTGTTCCCGAAGCAAACAACTGCTTTTGGATGTATGGTGGCGCGAACGTAAATTATGCTTCATGTTAGGAGAGTTTTCAGTTTCTAATCACAACAAGGAAATATACTTTTATTACCCTGTGTTTCCTAAAAAAATAGTTCAAAGAAATACAATTTCTTCGTTCAGTGCCAGTGGCATCAGGCCAGAGACGTTGAAGTACATTTTTCGAGCAATTAGTGCTTCCTTAGTATAGAAGTATATATTGAAAAAAGCGTTGGCGGATGTTCGTATAATTAAAAACTTTAGTATTACTATTGAAGCAAAAAGGATTTTACGTGAGATTTTGTATCAGTTTTCGTATGGGCAAGAAAAGATCAGTAGATCAGATCTCATGAAATAAAATATAGATAACCATTGTCATTGAAAAGTCTCAAAGAAAACATTGGCCATTGGCAATTCATGGCAAAAATTAAAAATGAAGTCATGGTCCTTCCTTTATCTTTCTCTTTTAAGAGATTGCAGTTCATACTGTTTTCATGTTCCCCTCCTTTGACTTTCTCTACCCTTCACCGTGTGCGTGTTTCAGCGTCATAGAAATTTAATGGTGATTTAATTTAATTCCTTTCCTGCAAAGAAGTGTACCTAATGAAAATATTATGCTTGTTGTAGTTCAAAGGGGAGGTTTACTATCAACTTAATACTCTTGATATTCACTTTGCATATTGACTCTCCTTAATTTACTACGCCTACATTATCCGTGCAGACTGCAGAGTGTGAAGCGGAGAGGAAATGGAGGCACTCAAGTAAAAAGATGAGTAAGAATGCGGGCGGGTGTTAGCGGAGGAACACTGCAGGAAGACATTAAGAAGCGAGAAAAATGCGCGGCGGCGGTGGAAGTCCTTGCGCGGAGGTGGGGAAGAGGTTGGGGTGGAGGGGAGGAGGGTCAGAGCAGGGGTGGGACGGGGAGATAGGGGACAGTTCGGGCCCGAGGAGGAGTGTGAGGTGGAGCGGGGAGGATGGAGACGGGGGCGGGGTAGCGGGATGACAAGGTAGAGGTAAGAACGGAGGCGGGCGAGGAAAAGCAGAAGGCGGGAGGAATGTGATGGGAGGAGGGGAGACGGGGGTGGGAGAAGTTGGGAGAGGTGATGAGCGCGCAGTGGCGGGGAGAATCGATGCGGGGCTAGGCGTGGCGTGGCGGGGCTAGGCGTGGCGGGGCTGGACGAGATGGGGATAGACGAGCGGAACTAAGCAAGATGGGTTGGGCGTGGCGGGGATAGGCGTGGTGGGACTATGCGTGGCGGGCTATGCGTGGAACGGCTAGGCGTGGCGGGAATAGGCGTGGCGGAACTAGGCGGGGCGGGGCAAGGCAAGGCGTGGCGAGGAGAAACGAGACGAGGTGGGACAAATCGAGGTGAGGCGGGACGAAGCTGAGCAAGTGGAGGCGAGGCGTGGCTTGGCTTGGCGGGGAGAGTCGGGGCGGGGAGAGTCGGGGCGGGGAGAGTCGGAGCGGGGAGAGTCGGAGCGGGGAGTGGCGGGGCGGGGTGAGACGAGGCAAGTTGAGGCGGCACGGAGCGGGGCCGGAGTTTGAGGTACGGAAGGTGGAGGACGGGGACGGGGGCTAGAGGGAGGTGGAGGTGGGCGGGGTGGGCTGGGAACGAACGTGGCTGGAGACGGCCCAGTGAGGGGCAGAGGAGGAGAATGAAGTGAGGTGGGCCCGGGGGAGGGGCAGGGCGGGGCGTAGGTGGAGCCGGGAGCGAAAACGTAGCGGGGCGGGGCCACGACGCGGGGAGGGGGAATGGGGGTGCGGTGGGGTGGGGGCGGGAGCGAGGCGCAGCTCCTCCCCTGGCGTGTTCCTGTAATGGCAATAAAATACGGGCTACGTGCGCCCGCGCCGCGCCGCGCCGCGCTGCGCCGCCAACTTTCTGGCATTCCGCGGCGCGGTCTCTTGAGGGGCGGGCGGCGGCGGCGGGGGGGGAGGAGGAACAAGAGCGCCGGGGGGAGGGGTGGCGACGGTGGCGCGGCCAACGGAGAGGTGTATTTCAGCAGATGTAGCATGTAGTGTATGAGATGGTTGCGACTGGGGAAAAGGAGCATGAGCATGAGAATGCGAGTGGGTGGTGGTTGTGAGCAAGGATGTTATGGCGGGGGAGGAGATGGACTCCGGCGGCGGACATTTCGACATTGAGCGGAGAAACTAGAACAGAAGAAGGTGAAGAATAATAAGTTCTTACTGGGAGATGCAGTTAATGAAGGAGATACAGCAGAAGGGGGCTGATGAAGGAGGATAAGCAATAATTGACGTAGATATGGATGGATGAATATAATCGATGATGGGGACTACGTGATGGGAAACATGAAATGGCGTCTGAGAGAAAAGAGGAGGCGGAGAAATAGGTTGTGACGGAAGAGGGAAAAGGAAGAGGAGGAGAAGGAGGTGGAAGGCGATCAAGACGAAGCGGCGATAGAAGAGAAGGGGGCTGAGGCAAGGAATGAGTTCTATGAGCAACAAGGCAAGAAGATGTGTGTTTGGACATGGAGGCAGGAGGAGAAGGGTTACAGAATAAGTAGCAGACTTGAGAAGAAAGAGGAAGACAAGAAAGAGAAATATGGAGTCAGAGAAGGAATTGGATGGAAAAGTACAAGAGGGAGAGAAGGAGCGATTTCGCTTAAAAATTGGAAAGGAAAAGTAGGAGGAAGAGTTGGATACTCGACGAAGGCGAGAAAAATGTAGAAAGAAAAAGTGCTAGTCGGCAAAGAGGAGGTAATGAGCGATTAAAGTACCTGTCTACCTGAGAAACAATTCTACGATTTTGAGTCTATTTTGTTTTCCTTTGTACATTTGATTTCTCTTCGCTTTTAGAGATCAAATATTTTTTAAAAAAATATTCAATTTGCTTATAAATAGTTGGCAAAAGTGCAGATTTTTACTTCAGACAGCATAGCTCTTCAACAAATTGATATATTTGCATAATAAGTCTTTAAATTATTCACAATTGGATCTTATAATGAATAAAGTAGAATTATAAAGAAACTGTGAAAACTAAAGTCAAACATAAGAGTCATAAGAGAAAAATCATGGTTTCAAATTTCTTCTAAACATTTCTGTTCATCAAAGTGAAACTTTTAGTGACAGATTAATTATTCTAGTTCATTCACTAGGGCAAATCATGGATAATCATATTACATGCTGAAAAGAGGATTATATTATTATCTTAATAGTTTTTGATTTATAAAGTTTGAAGTGCATGAATGTGCTGAAAATTCGCAATTCGGGAAAATGAATCTGAAGTTCACTCACTACGGGCTTCGCTGTTGTCTCTCGCTTCGAAAGAAATTATTTTTTCAAAAACCATGAGTTGTAGGAGGATACGGTTTGAAGCATTAAAAAGACAATGAAACAGAACACGTGACCCAGTAAAAATAGAAAAACACGAAATTTCACGATTTCTCATCATTTTTGGGTAGACAGCTACGTTAGTTGTGGTAGTGGAGAAGAGAGGAACGTAGGGAAGGGGAAGGCTCTAGAGGGTGCTGGCACGCTTGCACGCTTGGCTTCGCCCCCATCCCTTCACCCTCCCACGACCAGCAACGCGCCACGCTCCAAACCACTGTGATCTATTCCGCCTGGCACACCACCCATTTCTCTCTGGAGACAGGAAGGTTTTAGGTTCGAGTTCCGACGACGGCAGGATTTTCGACACTAGCTTTTCAACTAGGTCGAATTCAGTCGCTGTCTGGAGGAGAATTCTGTTGGCCGACTGCCCGGATAGTTAGTTTTCTGTGGATTTTCCCATCAACACCAGGTGAAACCCGGAGCAGTACTCCAAAAAAAAGGGCCACGGTCCCCCCCCCACTGCGATCTTCCCTTGCTCTTCCTTGTCTTATCCTTCCCTCTTTTCACTCACTTACAGTATTATGCACTACACTACTACACTACCAGGAGACCGGTCAGGGACTTAGAGCTTGTCCCAGTTGTGCCGGTGCCCCGCTGGGGGGATATACCTAGATGGGGAAAACTCCGATAGCCGATATCACCATCCAGCGGGGGAAGATCACCGCCAACTCCCGATGAAAAACATGGACTACTATTATGGGACTAATGACCTCAGGGGTTGACGTGCCCGGAATCACTAACAATCAATCAATCCCTGTGTAGACGCCCTGACATGCTCTGCCACGCCCAACCTCGCTCCATGCGGTTTTGCATCGTACACTCTCTCATTATCTGTATCCTCCCCACACCCTTACAACATTCTGACTCCCTCTGTGTCGGGTTCTTTTCTTTGGCCCCTTTCACATCTACGTTTACTAGAGACCAGAACTTGTCATTGTGCTTGTTGCCTTTACATCCCCAAGCAGCCACGTACTGTCATGTGCGTTCTACTCTTTTGAGGTGTTTCCGCGCACAATTCGCCGCGTCGCCAATTCAGTTTTTGCTTCGTCCCTCTCTGCGGGACTAGTCACGTGGTTTTCCACCACTGGATAGCGAGATCCGGCGCCAGCCTACCGTCGGTTTGTGGGGTTTTCCCTCTACCAGGTATCTCTCACCAGCGGAGCACTGCCCCAACCGGGACAAATTCTAAGCTCCCGACCGGTCTCCCGGAATATGTGGTAGTGTAGTGCATGTTAGTGTGTGTGAGGTTGAGGATAGGACCCGGAAAAGGAAGGAAAGATCGCGCGCGGTCCGTAGCCCGTTTGTTAGTGTCCTGCTCCTGCATTCGCCTAGTGTTGATCGGAGAAACCTCGGAAAACTATCGATCAGAGCAGCCGGCCACTAGAATTCACATAGCGACTGAACTCGACCTACCTGGCAAGCTAGTGTCGAAAATCCTGCAACCGTTGGGACTCGAACCAAGGATCTCCCTGTCAGAGAGACTGCAGTGACATCAATTGATGCCCTGAGCTATCTCTCTCAGTCCCTTACGTCCCTCTGTCTCCTTGTTTAGCATTATGGGACTTCTCGTCCCTCAGAGTGAAGTTCTTTTACACCCCTAGTGTTTCAACTTCCTACGCATTCCTAGCTCAGCTAGCCAAAATATTTTTCCGCACTCAAATCTTTCGCTTCCTGTTCGCTTTTCTAACTACTACATAGAGTAAAAGGGTGTATGTATTCATACACATTTGATTTTGGTGTATGTGTAAAACTTACATGTAAAAAATGCATACATATTAAATATGCACACAAAGTTTTACTACGAACAAATTGATGATATCAAACAACAGTAGGGAATCGAACGTGGTCTTGAACGAATTTTGTACATGTACCAATCACCCCGCACTGTTCTTCCCTTCCTGTCTAGTAACACCAATTAGATTATAAGTTTGAATTTTTGGAGTTGAATTTTTGGAGTTGAATTTTGAATTTTTCATTTAATATGTATTAAATATACATTATATACATTATAATGAATCATTATACCTTTTCCCTAATTCTCCTTCACCTTCTTTTAAGGCTCCCTCAGACCCCTTTTCGTTTTTTTACTCTTATCTCTTTGGGTGTTTCGTGCCTGATAGCTGCTCTTCCACTTCCGCCTCGCATTTTCCTGCAGAGCTCGCACGACTAAACATGGTTCGTCCCTTTCAAATCCGCCCTCTGCTCATCGTGTTATCGGACACAAAGAACATGTTCGCTTTGTTCTTCAAACTGCGATGTTCCAGAATTGTACTACACTGGCATTATGCACCGAAATACAGTATTTGAATGCCCATCGCTCGTAGCACGTCATGGGTATCGCTCGGTATTCGATACGACAATGGATACTATCGTTTGTGGTTCAGAAGTGGGTTCAGAATCTGTGGAACAATATGCTATATGGAGTCTCTTTATTAGGACCGCACCTACCATGCTGGGTAGAATTCAAATGCATTTAGATATTTGACGGCTTCTATTCAAACAATGCAAACGTGAACCTTACACGATTGTAGGTGTATCAGGCAATAACAACAGATTTGCGTAAATTATTCAGTGCATCTAACACATTTGCAAGTACAGTATCGTAGAAGTATGAACCTTTGTCAGAGTTTTCCCAGCGTATGAAACGTCGTTGCAAGCGAATTATTTCTCCTAATACCCGTTAGTAGCATTGCACGTGATAAGGAAACTATCATCCGGAAATCCGATTCTAGTCCATAATCCACGATCTATCGACTGTCGTGTGCCCTAATACTTCATCTACCACCCTACTGTTAGCCATACTCGTCCATTCTCACCCTTCTTTTCAATTTGCAGTCCTAATTATCGATTATTCTTGCAATTTGCCGAGGCATCTAACTCGATAATACATTCCTCGTCGTTTGCACTCTTCTCAACGGTCTAGCATATCACTCACCGAACCACGTTTCATTCGTTATTATGCTATAGAAGAGCAGGAAGCTATCGATCCGCATGCTACTAAACAAAATCAAAACCCTGCCTTCATTTTGCATTGTAATAGTGTACTGCGCCTTCGGACCGCTTCGGCAGCTACCATACCGCTGGTAAAATTAACGATATAGCGTATTCTCCGCTGATTCACATCTCGTTCAACAAGCTTTTTCTATCCGTCGATGTATGATTGATTATACTCTGATTTAAACATAGTGATACATCATGGTCACGAGCTGTAAGGTGATGGGTACATCCAATTGGAAGCTACAATATCAAAAAGTAAGTCGCAACGAAGCTCCGGTTTGGATGACAGTGTCCACTCTCCGTCTGGCTCGTGACTTTGAAATGCAGCTCTGTTTAAATCGGAGTATACATTACATATCGTTTCACCTTTCTAATGACCATTTACATTCTAATCACCGGAACGGATAGTCTTCAACGATGCATCCTTTCATTCTCCGATCTCTTTTTCAACAGTTCTTCTTTTGACGTCAAATATCTTCGTTTTCAGAAATTCTATATACTTTTGCCGATCCACTATTTTATCAGCCGATCTCCTTCCGAACCTGCGAAACACTATTCTTGCCAACGAACTGTCTTCTAACCATCTATATTCACACAATTGGCAGATCCGCGATATTCTCCGTGATCCTTCTTCTTATTTGTCGATGCACATCATATTGAAAACTCCACTTTCCTGTCCGTGAGTTGAAATCCTTCTGAACGAACCATGGGCGGGCTCGTCCATCTGTCCTTTACGCGTCCGCCGATCGCCCGCCCGCAGTGGGTACGGCGCAGGCGGGGGAGGGGCGGGGCCCGAGCCTCACCCGCGGGGCCGCAGTGTTGGCGGTAGCGCGGCGGGCGCCGCCTGTCGTGTTTCAATTGCAGCCCCCGGCGCGAAGCCCGGGGCAGGGGGCGGCGGCGGCGGCGGCGGCGGCGGCGCGTTCCGGTCGGCGCGCTGATGGAGAGGTGCGCCGCGCCGCGTCCCCACGAGGGCTCCCGTCCCCCAGCCCCCCTTCCACGAGGCCCTCTCGAGTGGAACGCCCCGCGCGGAACGACTCGCCCGGCCGTCCCGCCACCTCCTGCCCCGCCCCCTCCCGTCCCGTCACACCCTCCCGCCCTTCCCCTCCTCCTTTCGCCTTGACACGCCTCTTCCAATCCATCCTACCACCTCCCGCCACGCCTCCTCCCTCTCTGCTATGCCTCCTCCTCCCCCGCCACACCTCCCGCACTACACCGCCTTCTCCGGCCCCCCACTCTTTCCTTCCTGCCACGCCTGCTCTCACCCTGCCCCGCCTCCTCCCGTCTTTTCCAATCCACCCCTGTCCCCCGCCACGTCTCCTCCCGCCCCACCCCCACCTCCTGCCGCCTCGTTTCGCCTCTTCCTTCACCGCCACACCTTCTCCTGCACCGCACCACCTTGCCTTCCCTGCCATGCCCGGTTTCCTCCCTCCCTCTCCGCCCTACCTTTCACCACTCCGCCCCATCACCCCCGCCAGCGCCACCTCCTCCCGTCCCGCCCCGCCTTCTGCTTTGCCTCTCCACCTCCCGCCTTGCATCCTCCCTGTCTGCCACGCCTCCTCCTACCCCACCACACCACCTCCCGCGCCCCACTGCCTTCACCTTCCCTGCCACGCCCGTCCTCCTCCCTCCTTCCTACCACGCCGCCTCTCGCCCTACCACGTCTCCCACTCCACCACGTCTTGTCCCGCCGCCTCTTGCCTCACCGCGCCTCCTCTCACCTTTCCCCGCCTTCTCCCGCCTTGCCACGCCTTCTCTCACCCCGGCACTCCTCATCCCCCGCCTCCTACCCCTCCTCCGCATCCTCCTACCCCGTTATGCCTCCGCCTCCTGTCCCGCCTCCCCTCGCATTGTCCCGTCTCCTCCCGCCTCGCCACGTCTCCTCTCCCCGCATCCTTCCCCCTCACCACCTCCTCCCTTCCCGCTATGCCTACTGTTCCTCCCCCGCCTCCTCCCACCCTGACACGCCTCTTCCAATCCACTCCGACTACTTCTACCCTCTTTCTCCCGCCCCGCCCCGCCCCTCCACGCCTTCTACAGCGCCACCCCAAATCCTCCCGCCCTGCCTCGCCTCCTCTCGCTCTGCCACGATTCCTCCCATCCTACCCCTCTGACTGGGATATCCCAGGATGCGGGTCCTGACAATGGTGGATACTCAAATGTAGCTCTTTGGCTAGGTCCAATTCAGCTGCTGTCTGGAGGAGAGTTCTAACCGCGGGCTGCTCTCTAGTTTTTGTCTTCCGCAGTTGTCGCGTCTGTTCTCGCGCATGGCAGTTCGTCAAGGCCCCTTCAGCGTTCAGCTACCTCTGACAACTGAATTACGTTTTTCTTCTTTTCATATATATTCTCGCCTTTTGTAAATCGATATTCTATTGCTCAATTAATAAAAAATAGTTATTTATGCAACAAGGGTGTTAGAATCGTTTTCGGGCGAAAGGCCTTCGGACTTTTCTGTCGCCGCTCGATCATTAGAGCCAGTTAACGTCTTTGGTACGTATAATATTTTATTTTTTACCCTAATTTTAATGTTTCATATTTATTGGAAGGCAGGTTAATGGGGCTTGGTCATAAGTAAACACGAACTCTAAGTTAGTTGTTTGCAGACGTTTCGGAACATTTATTTCCATCCTCAGGGCTGAATAAAATGAAAGAAAACAACATACATTTACTGTAATACTACCAACAAACCATGTGTCATATAACAACAATCCTGTCTGCATTTACAATATCTTGTACAAAAAACGTTATACACCTTACAACCAAACGTTATATACCTTGCATGAAAACATAATTAATACATGTGCCGAATGCTCCTCCATCTCAGGCACCTCTCGGGTAGTGAGCATTCATGAGCAAACCCCGTTAACCTGCCTTCCAATATTTCATCAATTGGTCGTTAAGAATTCTTCGTGTTTCATATTTACTTATTTACTAATAACTAGATGTTTACTTGACTTGGTTTATACCATCTTGGTTTTCATCTGTCTTTTTATCTTTCCCTCCTGTAATTTCCTATCATAAGAGAACATGTAACGTCATTCAACTGTTTCCATTTTCCCCCGTAATCCCGATTCTGTAATAAGAGCCAAAATTTATTGCTTATTTATCCTTGAAAATAGATTTTATTACATGGGAGTTTTTTTGTTTGTTTTTTTCTCCCTTTCAAAATTCAAAACTTAAGTAGTATATGATTTAGTGTAGGGATCACAGAATTTTGAAAATGTGCACACAATTCACTTTTCCCCATAGCCCGTCATACGCAGTTTTTTAACTGTTTTTTGACGTAAATAAATAAATAAATAAATAAATAAATAAATAAATAAATAAATAAATAAATAAATAAATAAATAAATAAATAAATAAATAAATAAATAAATAAATAAATTATGCAGCGTATATCGAGCTCCATGGCGAAGGGAATAACAAGCAATCAGTAAAAAATCTTACTTCTTTGCAATTAAAGGTTTATAAGTATACGAGTGTGTTCACATCTTATTAACTGTAATTTATTGTGGAAAATAAATCCAACAGGGGTTCTTTCCGATATGCACTAATAACCATCTACCAAAAAGATTTTGCATGTATGCTGTCTTTATGATTACCATTTACTGAAGAAAATATTTTTGCTCGAAGATATTGTGATCCTCAGATATCTGAAACAAAATTTCTCTATTATACGTTTCTACACTAATTCTATTAAAAGCGAAGGGTTGATTTTTTTATTGACAAATTATCGATTTGACAGCCTCGTGGGCAGTAAGTCGAATTTTCATACATCTTTAATTTTTCTTCCTTCGCTCTGACAGCAAAGGAAATGCATACCCGCCTGCACGGGGGCGATTTGCAGTGGTTTCCATTCAGCGTAGATAATGGTCTCAAAACCCATTTACCGACGAGGCGAGGATTAACTGTTGTCATCCTAATACTGATGAATGGCTTTGTCAACGTTCCATAGAAGTGCAACTCAGCCTCTGTGCGAAGATGATGAATAGCGAAATATTTCGAATGTAATTGACAGAAGCAGCTCAAAGAAAAGATTCGTCACAGTATATCAGAAATGAGAAACTGATCGGAAATTATTTGTCATCCTCTATTCTTGTGATCGGGAAAATGGGGAACACGTTTCTTTTCTCACAATGCTATAATAAATACGTATCGTGAGTTCTTAGAGCTATCTTATTTTTAGATCGTGTATTCTATTTCAAAGAACAAACATCGTGATTATTTGAAAACTTAAAAACTTCATGCATTTTTTTCAAAACGTGTAGTATATTTCTATTTAATTTATACAAAATATTTCATATAAATGTTTCCTTTATTTTCTCGTGCGGTTCTGTGAATTTCTTGTTTCCTTGACATATGATGCCTCTGCCACAAATTTCTTCATCATACGAATTTTAAAGTGCCTACTCCCCGTTTGCATTCACATATTCGCTGCTGTAATCGAATCATCCTTTTGAGAATGAACATCCAGTATAATAACTCGGATGTTCCATTTTCCAAATTCATCTGTTCATAACTACAGCAGTTCAATTGTAGTCGTGTTGGAACCGTATCATAGTGAGTGATGTATACTCGTATGATATCCACTATAAGTTGCGAGTGCACGACTGACTATTCGAGGGATATAATCTGTTCAAATAATGCGCACCAATTTCGCTGATTTTTTAAAATCCCAATTTATCCAAAGCAGATTAACAATACAATAATTGAAATACATTTTCATACTAGTATTTTTTAATTATCTCACATTTCCGACCCTCCATATTGAATTGTTGCCAAACGTACTGGATGCCCTAAGAAATGTTGCCTTATTAAGCATTTAACTCGAAAAATAATTCAAATTTTCTATCTCATAGTCGTGTCTCTCAACCATGTCATCATCGTCCTTTCTCTGACTTTTTTACCGTCTTCCAATTCTCTGACAACCACTTTGTTTCTATCACGACACCTTTGACTTTATTTTGCAACAGACTATTGCTTAACGAATTGTTATCTAGGGGTCTGCCACGGAAAAATTGATGCTGAACCAAACCACACAAAATTGTTTTGCAAAAAATTTTCACGAATACTCCAATAAAATAGTGTCTTTAAGTACAATAGTTCTTTACTTAACAAGAAAAAAGTTCTTGCGTAATGCGAACGTGAATAGCAAATATTTAATGGCAAGCGATCTATTCTTTGGAGCCTTCTTGTCGCGCGACATTAGCTGGGATGTTAACTGAGTATGAGAATTGCTGATCGACATAATAAAATATTTTGTATTTTTCGATGAAACTTGAAACTATTCCATTTATTTTAGATTTTTCCGAGATGCTGTTATTTAACAGTACCTTTGATATGGCGGGAGGTTGTACAGCTTTCTTTAAATTTTTGCGCGCATTGTAAATTAGTAATAGAGGGACATTGCCAACTTTATATAAATAAGTAATTTTATCAATAAATATTTATTTTTTAAAATAATTTGTGATCTTACTTCATTACAGAACCGACATCCGCGTAGTTGCCAGGCTCATTTCGCTTACCGCCCCCCTTCCCCGCCAGGCGGATACTGATCTGCTTTCTCCCTCTTCCTCCTTTCTTAGCGTATCTCTCGACCTCACTTCTGGCATAGTACGAAACGCAGTAACGGCGGTAGCAGCAGGACATTGAATAAAGTATAAGTATTTATTTACGAATAATAGTAATAACAACACCTTTTTTCACGAGCACATACAGTAAGGCATGCTCATCTGCCTAATCATTGAGATAGCAGTAAATAGTTCGAATAAATACACTCGTAACATAGATTGCTAGCACTCCTAGTATTGCGGTCACTTGCAATATTTCATTCGAAGAGCTAATTTCTTTGATAGGCATCTTTATTATGGTTTTACGTATTGCAATCACACGGTCGTTGTACGTACATACGATGTTTGCTTACCTGCCGTACCTGGCGCATTAAGTGGTCAGAATCTATTCCGCAAAGTTCTGCCAACTTGCCGCGTTCATTTCGCAAGCCGCCCTTTCCCCGTGTCCGCGAGGCGGATACCGTTCGGTTTCCTCCCTCCCCCCTCCCCTCTTCAGCAACAGCGCGTAACGCAGCGGCGGCGGTGGGACAGGCTGTCGGCAGAAGGAAGTGGCACCTCATAATTACCCTGCCGAGTTGGCGACCGGCCGCCGCCGGCTGTTGCGTAACGCCCCCGCTAGGCAGCGTTGCGTTCGCAGGGGTTGGTGACCGCGCGTGCGCACGCGTGACTTTGCGCACTCGAGGGTGGCGAAGCGCCGCGTAGCGTACGCAGGGTACTGTTAAGCCTTGCTGCGTAAAATGCTGCTTCGAAGGTGGAGCGGTTAGCGATATGTTCTGTATTATATACTATTCTGTGTTATAGCGTTACGTTATGTAGCGATTGTTATTGTTCTTTTGCTAAGGCTTTTTGTCAGCCGGCAGCCCGTTTTCGTCAGGGATGTTACAGGAGATCAACGTGTGGACTACTATCGTTTTGAGAGGAGACGATAAGGATCCGATAGACGTTCGAGATAAGTGTTTTACCCTACATTAACTGCGTCTCTCATGTTTAACCGTATCCTCAGGAAGATTATAGTTTTCCCCATTCGATTGTTCCGCGAGTCGTGTTCTCAGACCAGCAGACATCTATCTATACGTCTGAGCTGCTTTTGTATAAATGAAGAAGCGGTTTGGTGAGGAAGCGTCACCGCTTGATTGTAATGCACCATACTCGGTACAGTGTTATCTGCATACGTCACAAATTATCGTGCACTGACTTTCAGGATACGGGGAAACACGAATGTGGATTCTGAAATACTTAGGGACCAACAGGTTTCATTTATTGTGTTTTCTTTACTTGAAGTTTCAACTCGCCGGGTTGAAGCCAAATTGTCTCGTGTTTGTGCGGACAGATACAACGTAACTGGCAGATCTCTCACATATCCAGAATATTACTTCATCTCTTAGGATTGTGAGCAATCAGGTCATCTGCCCTCCTCAAAGTATCGTAGAGTAACATTTCGGCCATTAACGACTTCGATATGCATCTTGTACCAATAGGGAGAGATTGAGGTAACGGCTGCTCAGAGCTGATTCCAGTTGTAATTTTCACTGAGACAGATCATCGGTCGGTGCTGCTTTAAGTTTCGTTTATCAGCGGCAGTTTTCTAACGAAAATATTTCGTAAAAATTTTCGTGGTGTTTGTTTTAGTCGATTTTACATTAGTTTTAAAAGAATGGATCAATGGACCCTCCTATAAAATTTCACAAATGTAAACTAATGCAGAATTTTCGGCTTAAGGGAGGTAATTCCGTGCTAATAGATATGCAGTAGTAATGTTATAACTAATATTAATATTAATAATTATATTATTTCAACCATTTTATTATTTATTATTACAATTTTAATAGCAATATTAAGCAAAAGTAGAAGAAAAATGAAGAGAAGGAAAAGATCAAGACAACAAACAGATTATAGACTTAAATGCATTTAGAACTAAACTATACCATCTCGTCATTCTTTGAAGTGTTTGAGAGATCCCCAAGGAAAGAAACTACTATACATTTTTCCAGCCCAGATTTCGCCCTTTAGGCAACCCCTCCTAACCCTTGCGCTATATTTTTTCTTTCACTCTCCCCTTACTTCCCCTACGCAAGTAAACACGCACCGAAGCGTGCGGCGGCTGGCATTCCATTGCAGCGAAGCATTCCCTCGCGTCGTCACATTCTCCCTTATCCATATGCATCACGTATTACTCACATACCTCCACACGCGTACCCGGTTGCCGAGATGGTTTAGAACGATTAATCGCCATTCCTACCCAAGAACCAAGGGGAGGTCACGAGCGCCGAAGAACGATGCCGGCGGCCCGGTCGCGTTTAAAAAGGAAACTAATTTGCACTTAATCTACTTCCGGGAAGGCGTATTAGTCAGGCGTGGTGTTAATCGGAAGAAAATAATTACATTTAATTGCCGGTTTTATATAAGGCTCCGGCGTGCCGCTCTTTATAGGCGCCGGCTGGTTGAGCCTTGGGGGATACCCGAAGTGGGCGAGGGAGCGGCCGCGCGGGAAAGTTGTCAACTGCAGACGGCGATCCGGCGGGGAGGGTGAAGGAAGGGAGGAAGAGGGGAAAGGGGAGGAGAGGAGTTTAGCGACGTTTCTTCTTCCTTTCCCCTCCCCCTCCTGAGGCGATAATTAAGCGCTCCCCAGCTGCGCGGGGGAGGAGTCGTTGCTTTGATCTGAGCATTTGATTTAGGATAATGAGGCCATCTTTGATTGAGAGGAGATAGGTGGAAAAGCGCGGCAGCCGCGGGAAGTATCTGCGACGTCTAGAAATGACGTATCTTAATTAGCATTTCATAACTGCTTTTTTGGAGGGGTCTTTATCGGACTTCTGTGATTAAATGTAGAGCCGAGTCGCGCATTACGTAGATATAGATATTGAAGAAATGTTATCGTTGGGGCTGAAGGGGGAGAATTTTTTAAGGGGAATATATCCGAGAATTCGCTGCGTGAGAGACGGTTAGATGATGAGGTTCTTAAGTATGATGCCTGAAGGACTTAGATTAAAATAAATTCTAGAGATCTGACTAATTTGAAACCTTCGCTGGCTGAACGACGTAAAATTGATTTGAGATTACTATGAGATAAGAAAATTATGACTATTTCTTCTAATGAAATTACGTTGAAATATTCCCTCTAAATAATTAAGATATTGAAATTTGAATGAAATATTTCTTCTAGGTATAAATTCACTAACCTTCAATAACAAAGAAAGTTCAATGAATTAATTTTATTAGTAATCTTTGATGCAGTTTCATAATTTGATGAATTAAGCTTTGAAAGTTCTAAATGAAAATTATTTTATTGTAATTTGCAAAAAATACTCAAAATTTGGCATTTGAGATCGTTGGAAGAAGAATTTATCTTATACAATTAAATTGAACACGCTAATGTAAAATTATGAAAACTATGGTTACGTCGATGGAGAATTTTGATAAGCCACAAGGCCTGAGTTGTAAGTTGTACTAGGAAGAAACGGAAAAAATGTAGATTAACGATAAAAAATAACACAATTGTGTTGAATGGTACTTGTAATGAAACTACTGGAATGAACGTTGCATCTTGTCTCGAATCACAGTTTCCTTTTTGAAAGTTTAGTGCTGTCCGAGAGAGAGAGAGAGAGAGAGAGAGAGAGAGGGGAGTGGTGGTGCCTTCATCCGGGGCGGGAACTGACCCTAGCCGTAGCCTAGCCACTGACTTATTTGTGTGAAAAGGATCTGATTAATATTAAGTCCTCCCAGCTATCATGTTCACCAGGTCTGACTCTCGTTAAGAAAATGCTTACTTATGCCTTACAATAACTCGCACATATTTTGAGAGAGATTCCCCCCCCAAAAAAAGTGTAAACAAGAAAGTGTTCTGGACTTGTTCCGAACGGAAGAAGCTTGGCAATTCCCTATGAAGTTGCAGTAGACTAGGAATACCCTGAGAAAATAAAGTTGAGAAATGAGGATATCCATGGGCACAATAGAACAATTTTTCCACACGAAAACTGGAATAATCCGTTACCTTGTTTGGGTGAGCCATCCATTTTCCAGATGGTCCCTAACAGCCAGAACTCGACGCAGTCTTTCACTCCGCACTATAAACTTCACTTATTACTTTTTTAATCTTTACTGCTGACCCATTTAATCATCCGGTAATATGGATTTTTTCCGCCGCAAGCGTTGTTGCTGTGGTCTAACCAATTATGAGACCCACGTCCGTTCCTACCAATTCGGACATCTTTATAGAGGTGTAGTGGTGAAGGCGGGGTGACATTTTCGTCGAGAGTAATTGCAACGCCGGGAGGCGGCGATGTTGGGGTAAAGGGGTGACAATGGTGGTGGTGGCGGCGGCGGCAGCGGTAGCGTTGGGTGCGGCGACTCCGGGCGATGAAACCATAACCCGGTGCTGCTTCCATCGGGTCATAGTTCATGGTCATGGAAGCCCCAACCAACCGCGCGAAGTAGCCGAGCTAATGGCTTATTTACATGATATATCATTTTTGATCAACGGATTTCCGATTCTGTGGTGGATATGGAATTATGATTTCCGATTTACTGGTTGAAAATATTCTGTATATGACAGTGCTCCAATTCTCAATGATAGTCCAACAATCATTCTTGTTGCAATTAATTATAGTTTCTCTATTGATATATATATATATATATATATATATATATATATATATATATATATATATATATGTGTGTGTGTGTGTGTGTGTGTAGGTGTGTGCGTGTGTGTGTGTGGTGTGTAGGTGTGTGCGTGTGTGTGTGGTGTGTTTTTGTGTGTGTGTGTGTGTGGTGTGTTTTTGTGTGTGTGTAGACTCACGTAGAACGTTAGTTTCCAGAGAGACAGTGCCCGGCGTGAATGTCAGTCAGTAGTTTGATTGCGCCATGTTATCAAATGGTTGACACATCGAACGATCGGGCGCGATGGCTCTGATGTCACTGCAGCGTCTCTGACCGGGAAGTCCTAGGTTCGAGTCCAGACGGTGGCAGGATTTTCGACATTAGCTTTTCAGCTAGGTCGAATTCAATCGCTGTCTGGAGGAGAATTCTAGCGGTCGACTGCTCTGATCGGTAGTTTCTCGTGGTTTCTCCGATCAATACCAGGCGAGTGTCGAAGCAGTACCCTAACAAACGGGCCACGGACCGCGCGCGATCTGTTCTTCCTCTTCCTTGTCCTATTCTCACCACTTACATACACACACACTTACAGTAACATGCACTACACTACCACACATGCCGAGTGATCAGTCGGAAACTTAAAACTTGTCCCTCCTGGGCGGTGTCCCGCTAGTGGGAGATACCTGGCTGGGGAAAACCTTGCTAGTCGACAGTAGTTCGGCGCTTGATCTTGCCATCCAGTGGAGGAAGATAACAACTAACTCCCTCGAAAACCATGCACTATACTTACGGGAATAATGACCTCAGTAGTTGACGCGCCCGGAATCCGTAATCAATCAATCACAACGAACGCCTGCCGAAGGTTATCAGCGCTCACTCATAAACGCGTGCAAGCTGCCGGAGCGCCTGAGTGTTTCGGCGCGCTGTCCGCAGAATCTGGTCCTCAGTCGACTCGTGGCATTAGAGAGTGTGTTCACGAGATTCAAAATGGATATAGAACTTTTTTGATTTCGACGGTGTTTGTGAGGTGGGCGGTGTAGGATAAAAAGAACGAACCTCACACGGACAAATACGGGAAAGTGCGTGAAAGAAATTTTTATGTGAATAAACATGTAAACATCTACATAATTTCAAATATGTTCTTTAAATATTGTTAAAAGTGGCAAATAATGAAACAATAATGAATCAAATCAACATAAAATAAACGAAAATACGAATTAAGAAGCATTCTGTGAGTTTACACAATTCGATGAGTGTACACAAAGTTTTAAAATAAATCTCCCGTAATTCATGAATTGGACTGCCGTACTGTGGTACATTGTCTTGTAACGTTATACGAATTCAATTGAAATGCGCTATTGGGCTCACTGCGACATCTTTATTTACCAATAATAGTGTTGTGTAAATAACACACGGACTTCATGTTTTTTCCTCGTTAATTAACATCAGTCTGTATCCTTCAGCCCTGATATTATCTATTTTGAATTTCCAAAAGCGCATTCAGTCGCACTCTTTATTCTTAGGTCACATATTTTAATTTAATGTTTATCATAAAAATAGTGCATTTTCTTTTTGGCTGTGACTGGAAATAATTTCGATAAATGTACTGGTCTTTAGCAGCACTCTACCTCGCACACTCGTGGAAGTGGAGTACTAGGAAGAACTGTCGTATCTCGACATTGACGAACCGGCGTGTTATGTATCCTCGCTCGTTGGACGAGCAGCGTTGGTTTCAAGCAGTAGATGCGGGCAACGTCGTGCCCGCGTTGTACCTGTTCGCACCCTTACTTTTGGCTCACAATGGGGGGAGAGGAGTGTCTTCAAAACTCGCCTTGGAAAATGAAGTATTTCTTTAAGAAAATCTGTTACACGTCATCTTCTTGCCTCATGTCATCTTGTTATGTGGTTCAGAATACTTTTTAGGAAAGACTCGTATAAAAGCTCAAAGTAATAAATTAAAAGTTTATGTTTAAAACAAACATTATTATATGTGCATTATGCACCCATCATGCGCGGGGGCGCATTTCCGTGACGTTGCATCCTCCTCTCGTCCGTTTACCCACCTTCTCCCCTGCCCTTCCCACCCTACCCCTCGCTTGTCTACTCACCCCCTCCCTCACCCTCTCACCCCTTCCTACCCTCTCACCTGCCTACTCTCTCGCCCGTCCGCCCACCCTCTCATTCGTCCGCCCACCCTCTCTCCCAACAGCCCCATTTTTATCTGTCCGCCCACCTCTCGCCGTATTTTAAAATGTGTGTAACGTTGCACGGCGTGGGGGCGCTGTGCGAGACGGGAGGAGTGAGCGGCTGCGACCGAGCACCGGCATTGACAGCGGCTCCGGGCCGGGAGGTGGCGGTGGAGGTTTGGCAAGTCTGTGGGACCGCAGGTGGTGGCGGGCCGGGCGCATTGGCGAGAGCGTGGGTGGGGACCGGGCGGGCGCGTGGGCGGGGTCGAGGGTGGGTGCGGGGCGGTGTAGAGTACGTGGGAGGGCGTGGGGATGAGAGCGGTGGCCGGCGTAGGGGCGGGGGTGAGCGCGGGGACGAGCGCGGGGGCAGGGGCTGGAGCAGGGGCTGGGGTGAGCGCGGGGCCGGGCTGGGGGTCTGCTGCGGGTGCGGTGGCGGAAGCGGACGCGTGGGTGGGCGCGTGGGCGGGGTCGGGGGTGAACGCGGGACGAGGCAGGGCGCGTGAGTGGGCACGTGAGAGGGCGTGGGGGTGGACGATGGAGTGGGCGCGGGGGCGGGCGCTGGGGAGGGGGCGTACGAGGGGGCGGGCGCGGTACCGGGCGGGAGCTCTGGTGCGGGGGCAAGCGAGGGGGCGAGCGCGGAGGCGGGCGCGGGGGCGGGCGCGGGGGCAGGGGCGGACGAGGGGGCGGTCGCGGGGCGGGGTTTGGTGCGGACGCGTGGGCGAGCGCGTGGGCGGGTCTCGCTGCAGCGTCGGCGGGGAAGCCCCCGGGAGCCGTGGCGCGCGCGGCCCGGTCACGTGCCAGTGAGCCGGATAAGTCGCCTGTTGACGCCCGCGGCGCTAAGCCCCGGATCTCTCCGCCGCCCACCGCCGCCGGCGCCACCGCTGCCGGTGTTGGAGCTGAATGCTCCGTGGCGGAGGTGCGCGCGGCTGTCCAAGCGTTAACCCTCTTGCTGCTGGGTGGGGCGCCGCCTGCACCGGGCCCGCTTCCGTTGTCAGCGAGACACGCGCTGCTCTCTTGTCAGCCTGACACCACGTCTTCTCCCTCCCTCTTCCCTCTCACTCTCCATACTCGCTAGAATTACCTCTCTACTGACATTGCTGCTTCTTCGACTCCCTCTGTTTCTCCTGTTCGCGTGTTTCATTTATACTTTCCGTCCCTTTCTCCTTTTTTCGTAGTACATATCTCTGCGTCTTCCTTTCTTCATTATCTATCCCTCCCTCACGTTATTTTCCTCTCTCCTGGCTCCATTGTCCATCCTTTCTCTCTCAGTCTGTTCACGGAAATGTTAAATTTGAATTTTAAAGACAAAAACAAGCATTTTTATGCTCTGTATTCTGGAACTAAAAAGAGATAATCAAAATAAACACTCAATATTTTTTGAATTCTTTCTATTAAATAAATGTAAAGTTCTATCGTGTTTAATTCATTAATAAAAATGAGTTCGTTGAATATTGATAATCTTTTGATAAATGACAATGTTTTGAAAACAAAACGCTAATTTATTACCTCCGAACGATAAAAGCTCACCATATGTCGAAAGGTAAAATCCAAAACAAAACTACAATTTTTTTATTGTTGGTAGCATTGTACTAAATTTTACTTATCCAAGCAGTCGTTAATTTATACCATAAGCGCACCTTCATATATTCATGCGCACGATAAAATGTACTGCGACAAACTCTGAATATTGATAGCTCGTTAATTATTTTCAGCCCATGCTGAACTAATGAAGTATTATCTCCCCTGCTTTAAACCCTCTTGTGCGCAGCACACAATAATCATTCATGAGTGTTGGGTTCGTTTTTCACCAACAAATGGCTGACCCCTACGTTTGTTTTGTGATACATGTGTGTACGTTGGATTGCATACACCCGTCAGCAGTCAGGGGCGCGAACAGATTTTCGGGGGAAACTGATATAATTATTCAATTGCGCGAAGAGGAGATTATCTTGAAACTCCTGCTCTCCAATTGAGTTACCTAATGCCAGGGGGCTTAATAAATTTTGATTGTTTTTGTTAAAAATTCTAATCGTGCCTTGTTATCTTCCTGCGTAAAATTTTTTTGTTACGCTAAACCATTCTAAGAAGTACTTTGAGAATTAGCACACCTTTCAAAAAATATAAAAGTACATTTCCAGAAATATTGTAGGTGAAATTGATATGCCAGAATTATAATGATGAAAAAATTAAAACAATTAAAATAATTTTCCCTAGACATAAATTCATTAGTTTCAATTTATCCCATTTTACTGTAATTTTTTAAATTTAGCTAATACAGAATTCAGTTGTTACTGCTAAATTAGGTTTGTTTATATTAGCTACTGGTATTATACGAAGTCCCGAGATCAATATACTTCATTTTCTGCGGTTCTTTTAATGTTATAAAATTTACGTGCATTCTCTAATGAATTCCAATAACGTTAACAGATCGAAGGGATGCTTTAAAAGTCTATTTCCCTCTGAGTAGAAACATAAAAACGCCGAAAAAACATAAACATAAAAACACAACTCTCCATCCACTGTTTTAATCCACGAAATGAAACGAGTTGGACAAATATCAAGCGTCATGTTGCCGGGAAAGAGTACAGTGCTTTTTGTTTAATTACACCCATGTTCCCAGAGCAGTATTTTTTTGTGTTGTCGTTACCAATTGGGTCTCTGGATGTGAGTTTCCGAATAAAACAAAGCATTCTCGGGAGTTTCCAAATTTCAGTTCGTTTATCCCGCCGCGATCCCGGAAAAATGGCTCGCGGCGTTTTCGTGTTGACGGGCGGGATCAGGGTGGAGCGCGCGTCGTTAATTGATTCGTAATCCCTCACCAATCGGAGACGGCGCGCCGCGATAACGTCTGTCAGCGCGTGGACAATCACCGCCCCTCTCATGATCCTTTAATGGGCGAATGACTTCGGCTCGCCGCACGGCAGCGCTGGAAAGGCGACAACCGCGAGCAAGTCGCAGCGAATTCAACGACTAATTGCGACGCCAAAACGCGGAGGTGGAAAGCCGAGTTGGCGGCATGCTTGTAAAGCGTGAGAGAACAATAGAACTTGTGTCGGAATGACGTGGTCAAAACCGAGAGCGGGCGCTCAGTGCATCAACTGATGTCTCTACAGCGTCTCTGATCGGGAAGTCCTAGGTTCGAGTCCAGATGGAGGCAGGATTTTCGACACTTGCTTTTTAGCTAGGTCGAATTCAGTAGGAGAATTCTAGCGGCCGGCTGCTCCGATCGGTAGTTTTCAGTGGTTTCTCCGATCAACACCAGGCGACTGCTGGAGCAGTACCCTACCAAACGGGCCACGGACCGCGCGGGATCTTTTCTTCCTCTTCCATGTCTTATCCTCTCCCCTTACACACACACACACACACACACACACACACACACACACACACACACTTACACTAACATGCACTAGATGCCACATATTCCGGGAGATCGGTCGGGAGCTTAGAGCTTTTCCCGGCTGGGGCGGTGCCCCGCTGGTGGGAGCGTCCTGGTTAGGGGGAAATCCGACTAATCGACGGTAGGTCGGCGCTGGATCTCGCCATCCACGTTGAACAGGAACATTTCGGAAACAAATCGAGAATGTGTATATTTGTGTGACAAATGTGTATATTTTACTCAAGAAAACAATTTTTGAGCGAATTCTATGATAAATGCGATAATAATTCCCAAACACCGTGATATAATCAAGGGTGGAATCGTCCAACACGCACACTGGATCATTCCAACTTCAATAATTAACGTGTATACAGCCGATTCCGGATGTAGTGAACACCTGTGGACTAATATTTTTGGTTCACTAGAGGTTCGCTATTAAGCGATGATGTCAAAAATTAACTAGCTTTTCTCCACAATAATTGATTTGATTAATAAAGAGATAGAGCAAAATACATCCACAGCAGTAACTGAAAATTTCATTATATTTATTTGTTATTAAAAAGTCAATTATTTTCAATGGTTTGCTTCGTACATTTGTCATTAGTAATTTCTGTAGATATTTCTCCAAAGTTCGTGCACTTTTCATACTCGATTCTGTGTTGTCCCACTGTCTCTGAGTATCGTAACGTAATCTTGACACCCTTCAATACCTCTTCCACTGTTGGTATACTTTCCACTCTCCGAAGGCTCTTTTCCACGCCTAATAACATAGGGAATCCTTTCGGTAATGGCACGACACAAGCGGCTCATGAAACAGATCGCTTTCCCGCACGGCGCGGGGAGAGTCGTCAGGCTGTGCGGCTGTGACAGTCGCGCGTTTTTTGTTGCCTACGTAGAACACAACGCGCTTTGTTCCACGAAATATTAAGCATCACCTAGAAAGCAATTGCGCCCACGCGTTCTGCTGAGAATTGTAGCCTACGCAGGACACGGCATTTGTTTCCGCAGTGAAACTGAGTGGCAGAAGATCATCAGTAAGATCCCATTCCCGGACCCCTATCTTCACTTCAGGGGAAGCTTCTTGGATTATGACCTTTGACCGACAGTATTTTTCAAAATCCCCTGGTGTTGAAATTTGTGGCACTGGGGCGATATATTCTTTTCCAAGAGAATTAATTTCCAGGACGTTGTATATCCTACGTTCACTATAGTCAAGATTCAGGTTGAATATTATTTTGCTTATTAATGTTTGCTAACTGAATATTCTTTGGCTTATTAATGTAAGTGATTCTTTTATTAAGTGAGTCTATAAATACTAATAAAAGTACCAGTGACTTACATTTACTATATACGAGTTCGCTATAACCTATATTGACTGAACTTGTGCCTTGTTTAACTTTTGATTATTTTGTTGTTTTTCTGATTACCACGGTTAACCGGAACTTGAATAGTCGCGACGGAGGGAATCCAATGGCATGATGGCTAGCGCATGCCCTTCAACCGCCGGAAACAAAACTCAATCACCAACCAAAAACGTGGAATTTTTGGAAGAACAAAAGGATCTCTCAAAAGGTTTTTCCCAGAGATCTCTAGTTTTCGCAGATTTTCGTGTCACAATTTTCTTTTTCACAATCATTCAATGTTACATCCAAACACTTTAGATCACTAATGGGTCGCAATGCCCTAAGTAGTGGAAGAGCCCCGAAACCCCAATAAAAGTATTGTAGACCTCGATAGGCCTCTACTCCACACTTATCTTACTTGTAAGATGCGATTCCCCAGAGTGGGCACCTAGGCGCTGGCCTTTAATCCTCACCTTTCGAGGACGTACAAGTACACCTTCGAGCTGGCACCGGATACGCCGGAACGCACCATGCCCCCAGAAAACCTCCCCCAGAGAAGCGTAGGCAGGGACACGGTCTGCTCAGATCTAGTAGTTGCTTGGGCTACCACCGGGATCTGATTGAGCGCGACTCACAATCCCTCGGGACGAATTTCTATTCAATTGTTCATAAGTAACGGGCACTACCTAGACAAGTGCCGAACTAGCGGCCGGCGAGACCAAAGCCTCGGTAGCTCAGAGCCCTGAACCCTTCTCCTCACTGGATTTACCTTGACGCCATCGACGGGAGTGTCGCCGATATCTGGAGTTACCTGACGGGAGACTCACATTTCCTGTCGGATTTTTTTCATGTGGCTTTGAAACGAGTCCCGCGCTCAATCCTGCTCAAAGTTCGCCTGGTAGGGGCTCAAATGGTGGGTTTCTGGGCGAACCCGGCAACCATCGCACCCGATTTTGGCACTAACGACGTGAGTAACGCCCAAAAATTTGGAACAGGGTGAACGTTTCCAACCTCCACCAAGAACCTCAGTCCCTTCGGCAATCTGTCCCCACTTCGGGGAATGAAAATGATAATGAATAAATGATTTTTGGCCCCAACGAAAGATGTCCGGGCCCACTACTCAGCATCGCAACGTGTCCAGCCACTCCGGCGCTTCCCCTCGCGACACGACCGGGAATGCAAAAGCCGTCCGCTGCCCAAATCAATTTCCCGTGCCTTAATAAAGTTTTATAGGTGCGAAATTTTCGGTGTCCCCAGGAGGGGCGACGTTAACGGGGTCGCACCACGCCGAGTTGCTGCCGTAAATAAGGCACGGGGAGCCATGGGGGGGGGGGAGCGGAACAGGGAGCGGAGCTGGGTGGAGCGGGGCGGGGCAAGGCTGTGTGAGGCAAAGCGGGGTTGGATGAGAATGAGCGGGCCGGAGCGGAGCGAGGTGGAGCGGAGCTGGGTGAAGCGGAGCGGGGCTGGGTGAGATTGAGCGGGGCGGAGCGGAGCGAGGCGGAGCGGAGCGAGGCGGAGCGGAGCTGGTTGGAGCGCAGCGGGGCCGGGTGAGAATGAGCGGGACGGAGCGGAGCGAGGCGGAGCGGAGCTGGGTGGAGCGGGGCGGGGCTGGGTGAGAATGAGCGGGGCGGAATGGGACGTAGCGGGGCGGAGCGAAGCTGGGTCGAGCGGGGCGGGGCGGAGAATGGCGGGGCAGAGTAAGGATAACGGAAGCCAAGGGGATGAGACCGGGAGCTTGTAGATTCGAGGCCCGACGGTGGCACGATTTGGACTACTAACTGGAGACTAACTGGAGATTTGCACATTAACTGGAGAGCTTGGTCGAATTAAGTCGCTGTTTGGAGGGTAATTCTAACGGCCGGTTGCTCTGATCGGTAGTTTTCCGTCGTTCCTCCGAACCAACACAGGCGGATGTCGGAGCAGTATCGTATTAAAGGGGCCATGGACCTCCTGCAATCTTTCCTTCCTCTTCCTTGTCCTATCCTCAACCCTTTAGTGTGTTACACGCACTGACACTATCATGCACTACACTACCACACATGCCGGAGACTAGTCGGGAACTTAGAACTTGTCCTCGCTGGTGCAGCGCCCTGGTATGGAAGACACCTGTTTGGGGCGGTACCCGTTAGTCGACTGTAGGTCGGCGCGGGATCTCGTCATCCAGCAGGAGAAGACCACCGCCACATCTTGTAAAAAACACACACCACTCTTACGGGACGAATGACTTTAGCCGTTGACGCGACCATACTCACTAAAAAGTTAATTAATCAATCAGGAGGACGGGGGTCTCCAGCCGCAGTGATGAGACATCGGTAGGAATGGGGTAGAGTGAACTGATGCGGAATACAAATTTTGGATCCTGCTGAATAGTTGGAGCGATGAGACTTGCATTGTTTGATTCATTTATTAATTCATTGATGTTACTTGTCACGTTCAATGCTATGGTCTTTGGTTTTAGTTTTATTTGGTTTTATCCCGGGAGGTGGCGGTGTTCCTTCCCACACATGTTGCGATATGGCGGTCACCTACACGTTGGATTGCTGGGATTTCCTCTCCAGATATTTCCCCCCAGTGTGGAAACACACGAGCGGGACAAATTTCAGTAACCTGGTCTCTCAATATGTGAAGTGCATTGAAGTCTATTTGGGAGAGGGAGGTATGGGCGAGGTTAGGGACAGGGAAGAGGAAGGAAAGATCGCGCGCGGTCCTTGGCTTATTGAATAGGGTACTCCTCCGGCATTCGCCTGGTGTTGATCGAAAAAAGTACGGAAAAATAACGACCAGAGCAACCGGCCGCTACAATTCTCTTCCAGACAGCGACTGAATTCGTTGTAGCTGATTAGCTAGTGTCGATAATCCTGCCACCGTTGGGACGCGAACCTAGGTCCTCCCGGTCAGAGGCACTGCAGTGACGTCAGGAGAGGAGTGGAGGAAGCGGTCAGTGGGATGTGATGGTGGGAGCGGGGCTGACGTGGGGACGGGGGTGCAATTTTGGCTGGCGGGAACACGGGGCAGCGGGCGCCCGTGTAAGGCTAATTTCATTACGTATGGGAGCGTGGGCGCCGCGACACGACGCCCTCTGTCGGCGATTAATGAAAGCAGCGCGACACGCGGTGGCCGGCGATGGCGGCGGGGCAGGGGGCGGGGCCATGACAGGGCAGAAGTGAAGTGTCGTCAGCTTCGGACATGACGTGTATCGGGTGCTGCTCGACTGTTGCTTTGGAAAGTTCGCTTGAAGGCACTCGTGGAAATTGTGTTTGCAGCTCTTCTGTTACTTAATCCAAAATGTGAAGAGACCAATTTAAATAACTTCCATTGTCTTCATTGTGATTATCTTTATTTTCAGTTATGAATTTATTTGCTGTTTTTCTAAATAATTTATGTTGCTATGTCAGTGTTGTGAATTCGAAATGAAAACTAAAATAAATGTTATTGTCGGCTGAAAGTATGGATGAAGTCGTAGGCCTAGAAAGTATGGATGATCGTATTTTTTAGATGTCTAAAATTTCTAATGTAAGACTATTACGTATGTCAATATGTTACAAACTATGTACTTCATTTGAATATTGGAAGATAAAGTAGTGTCGTAGTAGTTTTAATATCGGATTTCTCCTCTTTCATCTTGTTTTACAATATTTTTTCACTTGTTTTTCTCACTATCTTTTTTCTATCATCATTTTTCATCGTCCATTGTTCGCTTCTTTCCCTTTCTGGTTAAACAAGCCACAGTATTGGTGATTAATGAAAAGTACGTGAGGCATATGGTGGTAACATGGGAAGGGAAAAAACTAAAAACATAAGTGAAGACAGGGACAAATATCGGGAAACGTCTGACATGATAACATACTTGCGCCTTGAAAGTCTGGTGTTTTGCCATGTTCATTCACAGCTTCAGTGCTTCTGATGCTATGACACGAGATGAAACTTCGTATCGATGATCGTATTAATCGATTATCGTATTGTCAGTTTAAAGGGTTTAATTTTTTACACGATTTATGCAATGGCATTTATTTAATCAGTTCTATGAAATTCATTTCTAGTTAATTCATTGGTTTTCCGAGTTAATTGATCTGTAGCGAACAGGAGTACTTAGCTGAACAAACTCTGTAAGGTGCAAGTACTAAGTAAAATTCATTGTACATTTTTGAGAATACGTAACTTATTCAAGTAAATAAGAGAATCGAAAGTTCTTTTCTTTGATAACGGCTCATGTTTCGTAGAAAGAAATAAGAAATCTCGTAAATTGTTCTTCTTTGTTGTAAATAATAGTAAAGTCTCTTTTCAGAGAATCGAAATAGCTTTTTCCCCACTACATAAATGTTATACGGCAGGTATCACATGTGTGTGCTTTCTTGTTTTTCCTACAAAATTGTATATTCTTTTCTTGTTACTTAATAGAAATACGCAAAGAGACTAAGGATTTGTGTATTTATTAGCAGTGTTACAATTTTCTTACTTTCCTTTCCATACATTAAAATTTCGCTAAATTATCTTCTTAACACTTTTATCTGCATTCAAAAAAGACTACTCTGGTTTACAAGACACTCCCTTTCAATAAATCCCTAAAACGAGAAAGTTGGGAATAAAGAGATTTTTTCCCCTCACCTGGCAAATCTGTCTCGGCGGAAATAAAATATTTCCCGGAAGTGCCACCGAGCAGAAGCAAATCGTATAAAAGAGGGTCTCAAAATTTCTGAAAGGACAGCTAAAACTTAGCTGCGGCAGTTACGACAGACGCTCTACGCGTTTTATTTTACTTTGGATTTGTGGCGGGTGAAACCAAAGACGGAGCAGCAGTATCACCTCCAAAAGGGAAGAAATGAAAGATCTGCAGAGACGAGCGGTATAAGGTAATAAGATTTCGCGTTTCTAACCAACGCCCCCGTGACTTTCGGTTATCACGTGATAATAAAAATAGAAATCAGCGTGAGACCTCGATACTTCGGGTCAGTTTCATTTGGCAGTTCGTGTCCTGTACAAACCACCTGGTCGTTTTTATGATTTTTTTTCTTTTCTCCCGCGAGACTGCGATCGTAAAAGCATAACAGCGGATCTCGGACTCATATCATCGCGGCGAAATGATTTTATTCGGCGGCATAAATTCCCGAGCTTTCCTCGCCTCTATCGGCCTGGCCGACGTCGTCTTGTATTTTCGGAATCGGCTCGCGACGACGTCGGCCCTGCTATCTGGCATCGGCCCTGACCGCGCGGTTCGCGTGTCGAATCGAAAGATCCGGATCTTCGCGAGCCGCGAACGGGTCTTTTTATAGCTAATATGGACTTCCTGAGATTCAATTCACGGCCGCGACCCGGTCTAGCGTCTTCTCCCTCCACCCCCGTCTGCCTTCTCAGTTTTCTTCTTATTCGTCTTGCGGCGTGTATTTCTCTCAAATCGGATGAAACTTAACGGCGGTGAAAATATAGTAGGCAAGCTTGGCGCAAGAGCTATCTCACGGAAGGAGGGGGAACGAAGGAGTGAGGCGGGTCGGAACGGGGCGGGGCGGGATGGGGGTGACTGCAGTAAAGGTACTTTTTCACGCCGGGTAGAGTCAAACACATTATCGCAGGCGGCATGTGCGGTTCCACATACGTCTCCACAAGCGGGCGGGAGAGCGAGGGAAGCACGATGAAAAGGGACGAAAAAAAAGGAACGGCGGAGACCCTCCAGGCGACCGGGGAGACGGCGGGTCTGGTGCGGGCGAAAGCGCTGCAGGAAAAGGAGCGCGCAAGCTAAAAAGTGACGAGACTTCCCACATTCTTAGAACTTTTACAACCCGTGTGAGGCTGGAACCAATATAAATCCGGCAAGAAAGACCGAAGAGTAAAATCTCTCCAGTGTAATCCCATTCTGCGGCGGAAAGTGGTAGCGGAAGCGGACTGCGGTGGCGGCGGCTGGAGGCGGGGCAGGATATTGGGGACGGAGAGGGAAGGAAATCGGAGGCGGTGGCGGTAAAGGAGTTGGTGGGAGAGTAGATAGGGGTGTCAGTGGGTGGAGTCAGAATAAGAGTCGGGGACGGAGTCAGTGTTGGCGTCAGTGAGCAGAGTAAAAGTTCGAATCAGTGAGCGGAGTTGGAGTCGTTGAGTGGAGACAGAGTTGGGAGTCGGTGAGAGAGTCGGAGTTGGGAGTCGGTGAGAGAGTCGGTGAGAGAGTCGGTGAGGGAGTCGGTGAGGGAGTCGGTGAGGGAATCGGTGAGGGAGTCGGTGAGGGAGTCGGTGAGGGAGTCGGTGAGGGAGTCGGTGAGGGAGTCGGTGAGGGAGTCGGTGAGGGAGTCGGTGAGGGAGTCGGTGAGAGAGTCGGTGAGAGAGTCGGTGAGAGAGTCGGTGAGAGAGTCGGAGTTGGGAGTCGGTGAGGGAGTCGGTGAGGGAGTCGGTGAGGGAGTCGGTGAGGGAGTCGGTGAGGGAGTCGGTGAGGGAGTCGGTGAGGGAGTCGGTGAGGGAGTCGGAGTAGGCAGTTGGTGAGTGGTGGCAGAGCGAGAGTCGGAGTCTGTGAGCGGAGTCAGAATCGGTGTCTGTGGGTAGAGTCAGGGTCGGCGTCTGTGGGCGGAGTCAGGGTCGACGTCTGTGGGCAGAGTCAGGGTCGGCGTCTGTGGGCGGAGTCAGAAATAGTGGAGGGGGAAACAGTCTGAGTCTGTGGGTGAAATCTGAGTAGGAATCGGTGGGCTCATTCGAAGGGGGTGATAGATTCGATTGGGCAGGGTCGCGAGAAACAAAACGGAAAGACTCTATGTGCGCGTCAGCTTTCAAAGCCATTTTGCTGGCATAGAAGAGTCGTGGAACGAACTACCAATCGTGGAAGTCCGTAGAAGTGTATTTGGAACTGTGTTATTCATTGAAACGATCGGAAAGGTGCAAGCGGAATTGTATTGTGGATTTGTGACGTGGCAGTCCGGAAAATGTTTCAAATTGTGAGAATTCGTTTAAAGTGATGCACTTTTGAGTAAGCCGCGACGTACGTATTAATTATTCTCTCGGCTAGCGTAAGGAAGCAGAAAATATTAAACAAGTATATGTTGATAAAATCTAGAAATGTTTTTAAATGTGAAATGTTGACAGTGAATAAAAAATAGTTGAATAATTTGTTGAATACGTATGTAACATATTTAAAAAGAAATTTTCTGCCAGTATTTATTTTAATTTACAAGCGAATATGTTTATTGTTCGTCGCCAGTGTGTGCTTTTTCTTCACTGTAGGCTAGATAATGATATACGTACGGCATTCTACGTCCGTAGGTGTATCTACTAATGAATTGCAGATGGAAGTTTGTAGTCATTCAAAAGAAACGAGGAGTAGACAGAATACAAATATGAGAGAATCAGTTCCCTTTGTGATCTAATTACATGTTAATGAATCTATATACTAGCAACAGGAATATTGAAATATGGGAAGAAAATAGGGTAATTTTGCAATGAATGATTCTTTAATAAATAGGAGCTGGAAAAACATTCATTTTGTGTGACAGCTCTGCTCGAATATTGAAATTCAATCACAAAAATCGTTCGAAGATGTAATTGGATACAGCACCGCCGCAGGCTATTTTAATCCACACTCATTAAATCTGGCACATTAGAATTGTTTTACGAAACGTGCTTCGCTAATGAAGTTGTCATTATTCACGAAATTAGCTCATTAACAGGGCATACAGCGGTTTTTCACTATGTGTACGTTCATTCTCTAACAACCCTCGAGCTTTATCCAGAGCATGGATGTGATGTCAGTGTGTTACATTTGTCATTCAAGAGTATGTAAGAACATCGCCGATGTGCCTTTTACTGCTCGAAAAAAAAACATGTTAAGGGCCCAGGAAATGTTGCTCATTGACAGTCAGTACATACGTCCTATATCTGTTTATTACTCCGAATCTTCGTTTCAGTGTTGGCTTTCTGGAAACACGTCATCGCAAATTTGCATGCAAATATTTAACAGCACAAATGGCGTTCGCGGTAGCAAGGGCTTTCCCCGAAGCCATTAAATTACACATTCATTTATTCTCACACTCGGCGTTGTTTTATACGTTAACGGTGGAGCGGGGGGCTCCATTAAAGAAGTTCTTCTAAAGTATTAGCCGTCCAGGGGGAAAATACGGAATCCTTAGGAACATGTTCCTTTCTGGGCTGCGCGAGGACGAAGTTTCGGGGGGAGGGGAGGGGGAGAAAGGGCCAACTCCGGGAGTATTGCTGCAGATTTGCGAGGGGGAACAGACGGTGCCCAGGGGCCCCGAATCGCGTGACCCAGTCTCCAATCCCCCCACCCTCCACACCCGAAAACACTACACAGCGGGGCAAAGAGGAATCTGTGGGGGCAAAACAAAACAATATTGTGATTACGGATGAACATTTTAATTTATAAATACATTTAGATTTGTTAGTAAAAATGTTTCTAAAAATAATGTTCATTCTAAATGTACTTGGATGATTTGATTTATTTATCCGCAAAAACTATAACAACTGTTTGTGACATATGAGTAAGAAGTGTACTTCATGATATATGCCCCTTTTCTTTCAAAAAACAGGGTGTAATTTGAAACAACATACCTCATGAACCACTAAACATTTTTTGATGATTCCATTTTATGATTGTTATTTAGATTACACTTAAGTGCTTGAACTTAAATTTTAAGATTGATAATGGACTTGTATGTACTTTACAAAGATTTTAATCACAATATTTAAAAATTACTCACAACAATGTCGTTTGACAGAGCAATTTTTTGTTGCTAATATGCATTGTGTATAACGAATTTCAGGTTTGGCCACAAGAATCGAGTTTCTGATATTAAAGACCGGGCGAAGTGGCTCAGTGTACACCGCACTGACTTCGCAGCGGGGAGGTTCAGATTCGATACCCGGCCCGGCCATCCTGATCGGGGATTTTCGTGTTTCCCTCGGTCATAATGGTGGGATGGTTGAAAAAAACCACGATCACCTCGCATCATCCTACCATCTCGTAATTTAATAATAATAATAATAATAATAATAATAATGATAATAATGATGATAATAATAATAATAATAATAATAATAATAATAATAATAATAATAATAATAATAATAATAATAATAATAATAATAATAATAATAATAATTCACAGTGGGGAAAAGTTGCTCGCGACAGTGATGTAGCACACACTCTCCCCTGAGTAAAACTAAATGAGCAACAGTAATTCGCCACCTAGGCACTTGGCCTTTATGAACGTGCAAATCCCCTCATATTCAAGGAACCTGCACGTCTATATTGGTCAGCGCGTCACCAAATGGCTAACATACCAAGGGGGTGGGCGTTGGAAAACAAACAAAGCAAGCTATTAGATAAAAATAAATCACAAAAATACCTTCAAAATTAGAAGAGTTATGATGTCTCAAGTCGAGCCAAACAATAAAAAACTAGCTTTAGGGAAAAGCCAGGTTAAGATTCATCGTTTCTGCAATACTCCAGGATGATACGTTACACCTTCGACTTTTGTGTCAGTCTTCTTTCTCCTTTCTCCAACATTTCAAGTAAGTCCTCTTCCTGCTTGTACTTTCAGGTGTAGTCTGTTTTTAGCTGTTTGATATTTCCTTGTGTCACACACGCACTCCTCACAACATATTTGTGCATTGGTTGATGCATATCCTTTCAAAGTTTTGAGACGCGACATATGCGCGAGCTATCGGAAAATTTCAAATAAATCAAAATCTAACAAATTAAAAACAAACAGTTTTAAGAATTGACACATATTAATGCACAGGAAGTATGAAAAGCAAGAATTCCAAAATTTTCACGTAAAAAATGCATTTTGAGGTAGACGAGTACCTTAATAGAATATACAAACGTTAACAGAAAGTTTTTACCTGCAATATATGATGAAAAAGAAATCTAAACTATATTGTGACAGTGTAATAAGGGTTCGCCAGTAGGCGAGCAACTCTGACTTGTTAGTAGTGGTAGGTATCTGGGCTTACACTCATGTGTTAGACAAACATGTGAACCGAATGGACTCATCATCTGCCCGAGGAACATGGTGGTGCAACTTTGTAGGAAATGAGGGTGTGAATAGTTCATAATATTAATAAACTAAGTTCTGTCAGTGTAAAAGGAGATAATGGCTTAATGAATACCGAACAATGTGTATCTTTATTAATATTCTACAGATTAATCGTTCAAACACAAATGCAACTGCCCTGCGATTCAATGAATCTCTTTTCGTTTGTGAGCGTAAGCGAGGAAGAATATCCTACTCTTTCTTGGTCAGATGATCGCAGGAATGGATTTATATTGCTTTACATTGCGTAAAAGATGTAAGGAATAATCCTAGGAGGTGAATTATTAAAATTGCACACTGAACTTTGAAGATAAATTCTGATGTACAATGAAGAAAACCCATTGACCAACATTATGAGAAAGTATTTATTAGGTTGAAGAAAACTCTTTAACACACCAAGGCTTATGATTCAAAATAAGTTACTTGTGTAATGTGGAAAATGAAGATGTGTGAAAAGAGGCCTTTTAAACCTTCCTTATACATAGAGGTAATATAAATGATAGAAATATTTTCAAAAACATCTATTCATCTGCTTGAGACTTGTCAGGGGATATAGAACCTGCAATCATGTCAAAATAAAATATTATTGTATTTCAATATAAAACAAACATTTAATAATTGCAAAAAATATTTTCTAGAAGTCACTATCACCGAGGACACAACTTTATTTCAATACTATTATCAGTTTAAAATAAATACGTCGTTAGCATTTTATCAAGCATCCTTTCACGTCGCTCTGATGCTACAGTTCGTGTGATGCACCTGTATATCCTACCTTTGCGCCCTCAACCTCGAACTTACCCACGTAATATATTTGGGTAATGAGAATCGAATATGGTCAAAATGAAGCAAAATGTGCGCTCAAGTGATGATTGAAATTAAAAGAGACCTGCTGTGTGTTTCTCGTCTGAACTTAAATATTCGGTGTATGAGTTGCGTTTAATATATTCTTGTAACCATCAAAACAATAGAGCAAAAACTTATGTTCAATTTTATTGATTTTAGCTTATTAATTAATGTTTCTTTTTTGTTGCAGGTAAGTCAAGCTTGGAATGCTGTCACTGCTGGGTTATATTATATTCGTGAGTAGAACATATCTTGTAATAGTACAGTCGACCCTTGTTATAGTGAACTCGGATATAGTGAACCCTCGGTTATAGTGAACTTCAGTCACTGGTCCCGTTTCACTTACATTACAAATAAGCATAAGAAGATTCAGTTATAGTGAACTGGAACCTCGGTTAAAGGAAATATAACGACCTGGACATTTATTCTCTCCCGGAAAAGAATATGTCACCACAGTGCCACTAATTCCAACACTAGTTAGCTTGAAAAAATTAAATTTTCCAAAGGTGATAATCGAAGAATTCTGCCCTGAGGTGGAGGTAGCGAACCCGGAATGGGGACCTTACTGATGTCCTCACACCACTCAGTTTCACTGCAGAAACAAAGGCCGTGTCCTGCGTGGCGGCAGCGGCGGCAATTGTTCGCTTTAGTTGTAAGTTTGACGTTACTTGATTTTCCGCGGGAAAAGCGCTTTGTGTCCTACGTAGGTGACCGGAAGCGCGCGACTACTAAATGTCTAGAGATAGTGGTCAATGCAGAATCAAATATGGAGAGAACGAATTCTGGAGAAGGATCTACAGAAATTACAAACAAAAATTGTACGAAGCAAACTATTGAAAATAATTGATTTTTTAATGAAAAATAAAGAGATTGAAATTTTCACTTCATTCTGATAATATATTTTGCTGTTTCTTTATATTAATAAAATCAATAATTCTGGTGACATTCTATTTAATTTTAACATGATCGGATATAGGACTAGAACCTCAGATATACTGAATCAAAAATGGTAGTCCTCAGAAGTTCATTATAACCAGAATCGAATATTCAACCATATTGTAAAGAAGTTGCGATATGCCAACTTGCGATGCATTAACATTGGCTTATAATTAAGTAATTTTGAAAGCGCTGAAAGAGCTTTCCAGGAAATTGAAATTAATTATCCATGTGTCCGAGAAGCTTTCGTTCGAATCGATTTGTTCCCTCTTTCCTTACTGGAGAATTAGAGTGGAAGTCATCACATTCGGTGAAAGTGAACAGGAAAATACGACCGCATCTCACTTTTTACGAGAAACGAAGAGAAAAAATTCTCTTTCATTGATTCTCTTCTTGTCTTTCCCCCTTCTAAAACCAGGATGTACTTTTGTTGTTATCATCCTGCAGTTTCTTTCATGAGCATTTTCCTATATTTCCTTAGTGGATTTCTACTCTATATTTTATCACAATGAAATGTTGGATAGAAGCAGAATTCTCGAAGTACCTACTCAGTGTAGCTCAGAGCCATCATTGCTGCTGTCCGGCAACAACAATGACTGGGAGGTCCTGGAGTTCGAGATACCATGGCGATTTTTCCACACTGACTACAGAGCTACATCGAATTCAACAGCTGTCTGGAGAGGAATTCTAGCGACCGACTTCTCTGAGCGGTAGTTTTCCTTGATTTCTCCTATTAACAGCAGGTGAATGCTGGCGAATATCCTAACAAATGAGCCAAGGACCTCGCGCGATCTTTCCTTCTTCATTCTTGTTCCCTCCTTTCTTCTTATTCTCTCACTCTTAAGTGCAGTACAGTTCCCCACATGTCAAGAGTCCAGATGGGAAGCTTGTGCCGGTTGAAATGCTGCATCGCTGGAGAAGATACCTAGATGAGGAAATCCTCCGTAACTTGACGTCTCGTTGTTTAAAAACTCATAATCTTGTTTCTTTCTTCTTCTTTTCTTTCTATTTCGATTTTCTTCTCATTTTCCTTCTCCTTTTTCTTCTAGTTTCCCATCTCCTTCTTGAATACCGTCTCAGCCCTGTTCTGCTCAACTGAATATTCATTTTATTTCGGCTTACCATTCAGACTTCAGTTTCGTGAAGTATAAGTGTATTAGGATTTTGTCATCACATTATTATTTAGAAAATTAATTTGCTCTAATATTTGAAGTTTTCGAATAAAGTTATTTTTTTAAATTTTTTCGTGTTGTGATGTTAACTTCTGAACATACAGTGTCTCCCGTTTGTAACCAAGATTATCTTAGAATATCTTATGCAATAAATAAATACTCTTGCGTAGATTTTCCTGAACAGACATTTTTAATATTCAAAAAAATTGTAATATTTCTCCCTGTTTTTCCCATAAATATTTGTCTAATTCTGAGGAGATCATTTTGATGTTATTAATTGCTTCGATTTATAGTATTATTCAGAGAACGATCATTAATTCTACAATATATCGTGAAAATTTTCCGAAATTTTCATTATCATAGGACTACTTCACAATGCTAGCCTAGAAACGCAAGAAGCTCTCTTTGACACGGATTGCGCAGTTGGAAATGATTCCGTCGGTCTGAAATGAAAACGAACGACTCCCGCGTCGTAGCATTCCCGGATATATTTCCAATAAAACTCCCCGAGGAGGATCCCGTCTCGGAACGAGCAATAGCCGGAAACGATCTCTTTAAGCCCGCCCAATTAACTGACGTTTATTTGCGCGTTTCCGTCGGATTCATAACCGCTTCGCGCGCCTGTTCCCTTTGCGTCGTGTCCCCGGGGGCGATTCCAACGACGTTTCGCCCCCCTCTCCCCCCTCGCTCCGCCACGCCCCCTCCTGCGGTGCGCGTCCCGCGTTGCTATTATTTCCTCGGGCACTGTCTCCGCCCGCACCCCATCACCCGCCTTGGCGCAGCTCTCTCCCGCGCGAGCGCTGCGGTAGTAAACGCGCTGAAAGGGGGAGGGGACCAGGGGGGTCGTGTCCCCCGGCATCGTAACGCGCGCACTTAGGTCGCGCGGAGAAAATCACAACAGGGTGCGAACGCCCGGGCGGGGCCCCTGCCCTGGCGGCTGACGAGCAGTGGGTCAGCACCGAACGCCGGACGGAACATTTTGGCCGAATATCAATGATACAAAATGAAGGGGATTATCACAAGAACCGAACTAGACCAAATTCGATATTTTTTCAGGAGGCACCAAAAACTTCATGGTGTAGTCATGCATAGTAATGGATTTGATTACCCCCCCTTTTATACATTTCAATGTTTTTTTGGCACATGCCGAGAAGAAATTTTCCAGTAGATAGCGGCAGCTACAAGGAATAAATTTGTGGAATATCTCAAAAATTTGGAATTTTTGCACTTGTTTGTTTCTCGTAAGAAACCCCTAAAATGTTCTTGTTGGAGGCAGTGCGTTTTTACCTTTTCCGATCGCGTCATCTTCTTAGGTCATTAGTGCTGCAATAGAAGTGCCCATTGCATCCCAGAAGGTGGGGATGTTCCTTATCAGCTGCAATCGTGAGATCCGATTATTATTTTCGTATGGGTTAACTTGCGGGGAGACTGCCCGTAGGCAGTGTTTCGACCTAGGCTTCCTTCGAAGCCTATCCCCGACGCGGGTCTGGGGACTTTTATCTAAGCAGGCGCACCGCGTGGGCAGTCCCGTCTGCGCCTGGGATTTGACTCTCACTTTCTCCGCCAGACGTCGGGCTCAGTTAACTATATCCGAACTGTCTGGTTGGGAGAAAGTGGGATCTCGTTAGGGCGGGATGCTGCCAGGGTTCTTTTACATGCCACAAGAGTGACATGGCTACTGTGGATTTTCCGCCCTTCGAAAATCCGGGTTCCTCGGCCGGGATCGAACCCGCGCACTGGGGGCTCAGAGGCCAGTAAGCTAACCCCTCACCCACCGAGGAGCCCACGTGAGATCCGATGCAGACCTACGTGTGAGAATGCGAGGTGTTCTCTCTTCCTAGAATCACCACACCAGCAGGCACACACTCTAAGTTCTCGGCTGGGTTTCCTGACGTGTGTGATATGTAGTGAATGTTAGTGTGTTTGTAAGGGGACAAATATGAAGGAGGAAATACGAAGGAGGTGCGCGTTCGGTGGTCCTTTGTTAAGTTATTCACCTGTATTGATCGGAGGCACCACGGAAAATTATTACGAAGAGCCGACGTCTAGAATTCTCAAGACAGTGGGTGAATTTGAACTACATGTAGCTTATGTCGATTCTCCTCCATCTTTAGGGCACGATCCCTATGATCTCCTGGTCTACGAGGCAGTAGTGGCAACGGAGTAGTCTCTTGAATATCACAGCCCAATTATTTCTTATTGGGCCACAATTATTTCTTAAAGAAATAATTATTAGAAAGTAGGCATACAAACCCATTCAAACCACATTCAACATTCTCTAGTAGGCGTTAGGTAGAAGAATACCAATTACTTCTACTGGCACGGTATTTCATACAGAATTTTTCGATTTCACATCCTGGTAGGTTATTTATCATAGCATTTTACAAGATTTACTACCCCTGATGTATAGGAACTGGGTTCTATTTGCGAAACTACATTTTTTCTTCATGCTGCTCATCGTTGTTTGAACAAAATCTGCTTCGTCTAAGATATTTCAAAGGTGCAAAGAGGAAGTATCCTCTTGGAGCAAGGATGGGGGTGTTCGTTATATGGTGGAGGTCATGCCAACCAAAACTTACCTGCAAGTTGTTTGTGGGGGACCGCCCTGTATTATTTCGTATTTGTTCCTTCGAAAAAAATCTTGAAGAACGCAGGATTTACTCACAATCAGATGAGGATGTGGACCATGAAGTAAGAATTGATTCAGGCAACATGAGCCTAATTTAAATGAGGCAGGAAAGAAATGTAAAAATAATTTAAACATGAAGGAGAACAGGAGAGATACTGTACGATATGTTCGTGTATTAACTTCCTTTCGTGTGATACAATAATCGTTCTTATACCAATCGTACTGGGAATTAGTGGATTTATATTTCTAGTTTCTGATCATATTTCTTACCTTCTAAATGGCTGAAATATCAATTCTTTTCAAACATTCGTGTAACAATGATAACTATTGACTTCTTTATTCAAAAATCAACAGGTGAATGAAGTAGGAACCAGGAAGTCTTTGGATAAAATCACTGCAATCAAATGAATCAAAACTAATATTTTCACAAAATCCGTAAATTAGATATGTTGCATTACTTTAAGTTTCGTACGTTATAATGTGTTAACGTGTAAACGTTGACATTTTTAACTTCATTTTTCGTCCAATATTTAATATTGTATTATTCAGTATATTGTATTATTCAGTAATATTGTATTAATCAGTATTATAGATCAAATTTGCTGAACTTTTACCATGAATTTATTCATTCTATTTTAGATTTCTGAACTTTTATTACCTCAATTGTAACATTTTCAAAAATCCATGCAGTCACTCCAAAAGTAATTAAAAATTACGTTCGTGTATTTTGCTTTCATTATGTGCCACTGTGTGCCGCTACAGTCGCGAAAGTAGGATGGGGGCGAGAGGGCGAAGCATGGGGAGGGAATGAGAGGGTGGTTGTCGCGCCGTAAAGTGCATTGGTCTGCGCGACCGAGGGCGGGAAAGGCGTTTGAACGGGTCGGGGCAGGCTGGGCCGGGGAGGCGGTGGGACGGGACGAGGCGATGAAGGGGAGGGGGCGGGGCGGGGCAATGACGGAAATTGGGGGGAGCGGGGACGCGTCGGGGAGGGGGTAGGGAGGGGGCGGGGACAGGGCGGGGATTGGGGGGAGCGTGGGCCGGCGGATGCGGGGGTGTGTGTGGAGGGAACTGGGTGGAGCGGGGTCGGGCGGAGACGGGGCGGAGACGGGGCGGAGACGGGGCGGAGACGGGGCGGAGACGTCGCGGGAGGCGGCGGTTGCGTCACAGGACGATGGATTTTTAAGGCAGGGAAGCGCCTCGGCCGTTTCTCCCGCGGAAAGGGAATCTTAGAACCTGCAGTTCTGAGCGAGCTGTGCAAGTCCCGCAGTCTGCCGGTTTCTACCGTCCCGCGGGTGTCAAACGTAGATGTTTCTTGGAGCGTTAACTGCTATGGTTACTAGCACCACCACTTTCTTATCACGGGAGGTGACAACGTTCTTCCCCGCTGGATGGTGAGATCCGACGCCGACCTACACTTCGGCTTGCCAGATTTTCCTCAGCCAGGTGTCTCCCACCAGCGGTTTACGGTCTCAGCCGAGACAAACGCTAAGCTACATGTGTGGTAGTGTAGTGTATGTAAATATATGTAAGCAAGTGGTGATGATAGGGCAAGAATGAAGAAAGAATGATCGCCCATGGCCCATTTCTTAGGGTACTGCTGTATATTTTGCATGGTATTGATCGGAGATACCACGTAAAACTACAGATCAGAGCTCTCTCGAATTCTTCTCTCGAAAATCGTACCAACATCAGGATTACTGGTTCCCTAGGACTACCGATCAGTGTCGTTGCAGAGATAGAGGTAATACTGGCTCTGAGCTATACTCAGCCTTATTCTTTGAGTTCCTGATTTCTTCAAAGGACGCTTGTGAATATCAGGCTTTGCTTTGTGATAACCTTGACTAAGGGGAGCGTTCAGTAAGATGTCAATGAAAGAGTGTCCGGTGGCGCGGTGGAGTGACACATGATGGATGGGATTTGATGGGACGGGATGAGATAGGATGGAATGAGATGCGACGGAAGGGGCAGGATGCGATGGGATTGTACGGGGGGGAATGAGACTGGATGAGACTTAATGGGAGGGGAGGGGATAGATACAGGAATGACACAGGATAGGATGGATGGGATGGGATTTGATGGGAGGGAATGAGGTGGGACGGAATGGGACAGGATGCGATGTGCTGGAACGGGATGGAATGAGACGGGATGGGATTTAATGGGAGAGGATGGGATAGAACGAGATGGGAAGGAATGGGAAGAGTCCGGCCGGGCCGTTATGGCCCAAAGTGGAGCAAATTTGTGAATACGGGCGAGGAGAATCACACACAAGAAGAGAGGGCAAAGGGGGACAAATATGTGAAGGTGAGAGTGAGTTTGAGGGCAAGTGGGAGCGTGGCGAGGAGGGTTGGCCGGCGGTGGGGGGGGGGAGGGCGTGGCCCCCGGGCGGTCTTTGTCCGGCGAGTGATTGCGCCGCAGTAAAAGCTTTATGGGCTCTGAGCAGATCCGGGCTCCGCGCGCAGATTGTGGCGGGCCGCTGGCCGTGGAAGCGGCCCTTAAGCATTGTCGCGGCGATGTGCTTCTCAGCTCACAGAGCTTTCTTCTTCGCCACCGCTCTCATCTTAGATTGATTTCATAGAGAAAATGGGAATATAAGCAATCCTGCGATAAAGACCATCCCAATTTCAAATTCGCTGGGACCGCAATCACACTGTGATCTATACCTTAGAAATTAAAATTTCGTATACTTCTACTTATGTTTCAATTTATAATTTCGATGTTATTTCTCTAAGGGGTACATGAAACTTGGTGACAACGACTTGATTACGTTCTATCCATAGTTACAATTAAATAATTAACCTCATGTTTCATGTTTCCATTAACGTAAAATTATGAAACATAATTTTATTATTTTCGAAATTACTTGAATTCATCCACGTTTCGATTAAAAGTCTAACAAAATGACGTAAATGTTTTATGTGTTCATGCTGTTGTAGTTGTTACTGTTAGAATTTTGTAATACTGTTTCGTTCACAAGTATAATAACTCCTTGATTTTCCTTTAGCGCTCGTTTATACGAGTTATCTGTATTTTATGTTTTGAATAAATTACAAAATGAACGTATTAATTTGGAAATTAATTTTAAAAAATTGTCAGATATTTAATACATGTCAAAATCATATGAAATAGTTGTCATTCAATTATAAAGTGACAATTTCTTTGTAGTATAAATCTTAGCTGTGTAGAATGTGCGCTTTTCTCTTTTATTCCAATAAATTCTTCCAAATTCTCGGTTGAGTTTTAAATATAATTTTACGTTTAACTCACTAGTAACACGTACGATTTCTCAGATTTGATTTTATTATCTGCATTGCACCCCTTTGGAAACATCTTCCTGGTTCTCAGTGCTTAAGTTACGATAGTGCCACTTCAATATGCAATTAAATGAAACAGCGTATTTGCGTTGTTCTGCTTCCCGCAGAAAACCACGTCCAATCCATCCGACTCGAAGAATATGTTTCGAGAGAAACTGCGAAGTCGTGCAACGTCCGCGAGAAGTAAGAAAAGACATCTAGGGCGTGGCAAAAGGAGGAATTTAACGAAGGAGGCGGAGGCGACGTGTTCCTAAGAAGCAGAAGGTGTCTTGTTTCTTGTTTCGCTTTGTTTTTCTCAAAGAAATTTGCAGCTGCACCCTACTTCTGCGCGGCACAAAAACCATCGCGTGGCTTCTAAATTGTGCGCCATTCAATGCGAGCAATTAAAGTTCTGCAGTCGTTTGCAGAGCTGCAAAGACCCGTAAATGTCACGAGAACGCGGAATTCCATATCATTTTAGTGGAGGAAAGAGGTCTCTCTGCTTTGCCAGCGCGAGAACGAATGCATTTCCTGCAATTCCGTGGATATCTTGAATCTTTCACGAAAGAATTGCAGTGTTACAAATAGGCACGATCGTTGTTTTGGAAACGCCATTTTTTAACAGCCGGGAACTGTTTTTTTGTGATGTTATCATTCTGTGAATACAGTGCGTTTTTATTTTCTTTTTTTTTTTGGGCATTCATCTTATATTTTTCCGTTTTCTGCATATCCGTCTTGGCATTTCTTTGCTCTTCTCCTACTAATTGGGATTACACACATTATATATTTTACTTCTTGCTTTCTTTTTTCTATAATCTTCCTACTAGTTCGTAAAGTGCAGAAATTTTGAATTTTGCACATTGCGTTATTCACGTTGCATTACAGAGGGCAGGTAATGTGTGAGTAAACATTTTAAAGTACAAAGTGTTTATCAGAAACTGTCTTATACTTGTGCAATTAAAATTAATGTCACGTGGTATCATTTCAGTGGTAATCATTTCAGGTGGTAAAAATAAGTCACCGCATTCTCATTGATTAAATGAACTGATGTTTTCTGTTGTATTTTGCTAGGAAGCGCTACGTTTCTGCACAGCAGTGTAATGACGATTTCTCTTCGTCAGTAACGACCAAATGTTTGTGCTTAATCAGTCGATGCTCTCAGGATAGTTCTAAGTATTTACGAAGAAAAAACTCTACTTTTTATACAAACGAATAAAAACTATAATTATCTGAATTGACTGAATTGACGTCACCTTTTTTAAAGATCTTATTTTTTACAACAAACTTTATCTAAGATAAAAATCTCTATCTTCAATTTCGTAGTTTTGAAATGTTAATTTTTTGAAATTTTCGAAATTAGGGAGAATAGTCTTAAATGGGACTAACACCATAATTTTAACCACACCTTGATACATTCAGTGAGTCTTCGCCACAGAGACAGAGAGGGAGTTGAACCCGCAACCCTTCATATTGATGCATTGAATCGGTATGCGCTCTAATATCAGAAGCTGAGGTCTCCAAAAGAATGTCTATTTTATTTTATTTTATTTTACTTTCCCTCATATGAGTGACCGTTCTTTAGTACCGATCATTATTCTTGTCACGTGAGAACCCGAGATCAAAACGCAACTCTCAGCAGCTCTTAGTCGTTGCAACGAAACGCTTCTCAGTTTCAGTCCAAGCTGGAGTTTCCTCTCTGCCTCTCTATCCCTTCTCACCCGTCTCAGAGGTCCCTTTCGATCCCGTATGCAAATATGTGCTTGCCCTGAGCACCGTCGTGATGTTTTTATTTCTGCTCCTCCCACTTTCCCCTTCCCCTCGCTTTTCACCACTCTCTCTCTCTCTCTCTCTCTCTCTCTCTCTCTCTCTCTCTTTTCTCTCAACAACTCTCCCCCTCCTCCCTGCCTCTCGCACATATGCACTCTCGACCATTTTTTTCTCCCCACATACAGAAGCTGCGGTTTTATAAATTGCTCCGGCATTTCATTTTTTGATTTCATACACTCAATAAAGCGAATTTCTTGGAAGCAGAGGGGGAAGCGGTCCTTCGTGAAAAAGCGTTGGAAATGGAATAATGTAGAGTGAATGTCATGAATTGTAAACAAGAGGGCAGAAAGTTGCCTTTTGTTCCACGAGAATTCGCAGAAGAGGGTACTTGATAACTCTTTGGGTCTGAATGAACTTATATGAAAAACCAAAGAATAACATAATAAAATGTTAGATTTACTAATAATAATAGAATAAATTGTACATGCATTAAAAGGAATAAAATGAGCGCATAAATGAAAACATAAGTCAAAAAGTTCTCAGATTTAAATCCACATTAATAATTTGTTGTTTAGTTGAGATAATACAAATGAACCATTTTGTAATTAATGTGCAAATATGGATTTGAGTATATATATATTTAAAACGTGATAAGAAGCAAATTCTTGATATTTATTTGCATCAATGGATTTCACATCGATTTTTTACATTAGATAAAATTTTCCTTATTTAAGAAGCCCTTATGGTATTCTACGATATTCATATAGTTTTATTTCAATTCATATAATACGTTTCCATAAATTTAAGAAAGGATGAAAAAATGTGTTATTTTATCAAATTAAAAGTTAGTATGTGCAGTACAGTAATGCAATTTCAGTTGTTTTCACTTGAGATATGTTGTAGATTTGGTTTTATCCTACTTTTCTATAATTTGGTTAAATTGAAGAAAACGTTTTAATGATAAGTTTAAGGATTATAATATTTACAGATTAGAAGCTTTTTACCAGTACAGCACCGGGACAACGAATTCTATTCAACGTTATTGAAATGCATATATTCATTAATTTGTAACATATGTGCAAAAATAGTTTCATTTTACTTGGGAAGCAAATCATTAATCAAATGGCAGTAAATGGCAATTTGGCTCTGTTTCAGTTTGTGAAGGAGAGTTTGAAGTGGTAGGTATTTGAGGTGGTAGGCATATTATGAGTGTATAAGTTTTAACATAATCAATTTTTTGCAAGGAAGTTAAACACTACGACGAAGGTTATGTTGTAGTATTCTGTGTTTTACATCTAGAAGAAAGTCTCTTCACGGCAGCCAAGAAGAGCGTCGTGCACTAAGGAAACCAGTTTAAATATAGAAAGTTGTAATAAAAAAAAATCATTCTAGTTACATGAACTGCTATTAATAAAAATCCACCGATAGAGGTGGCATTTACTGTATAGTGGAATTAATTAAGTATTCATTTTCGTAAACAAACTAGATTTGCATATCATACGCAATACCAAGCCGAATCTTCAAACCCGAGTTGTTTGCATGTTGACGTTGCGGTGAGATTAAGCCCCTTTTAGAGTGTTTCGTCCACTCAATCGTAAATCAACGCCGAAGTAAAAGTAGTTCTTATCTGGCTCCATAACCTTTTGCGGTTGAGAGGGGGATAGACGAGGCGAATTCGTCTGACGTATTGTTCTTTTCAAGGTGATTTTCCAGCTTCACGATCAACAAACACGACAATTGACGTGAGGATTCGGTAGTCTTGTCCAGTAAACAGTTGAATCGTAGAAATGTACGAAATAAGTGTAATGTTTGTGACGTTTGCTGGAATATTGAAGATTTTGAGGATGTAGCAACATTTCGGTGTATTCAAGACTCGAGGTTACAAAATACCATTTTGTTGTTGATTGTTGCATAGTGCTCGAGTTGGTTCGCGCACGTGTACTGGCATCTCCTACGCGTCCACGTGGTACAGTCAACTACGTAGTCGTCATTCCTTATGAGCTTTTCTGTCTACAGTGGTTGCACCGTTTTGTGCTAGCCCCAGTAAAATAAAAAGTTTCTATTACGCCTTATTTAAAATAAAAATGTTGCGATAATGTGAGACTTAAAGGTAAGGTACATATGTTAGCCGTATAGTGCATTTTTTTACACACGTAAAGGATTTTGAAGAAACAACCTCCAGCTCGGTACAATGTTTTTGCGAACTCGCGAGATTCTGAGTTAATTGTACGCGACAGACGGTAGAGATCGGCAATGGGAGATATTTCCCTTCTCACCTGCACTACCCTCCTTCTACACCCAGCATCATGCAAAGATCCGTACTTGATAACACAAATGAGATATAAAACCAAAAAGCATAAATTATTTTAAGAACTCTGTACATTGAATCGAAAATGTTGTAATGTTTTGACAATAGTGTTTGATGAATCTAATTTGCGAATACTTAGGCTAATCCCGGTCAAACTTTGATATAAATGGAAAGATACAGGATCCAAAAAGCGAATATTGAAATTACAATATGCGAATTTTCGTAACTGAAATCAAAGCTCCACGATTCCAACTAACCCCAAACTTCCTCGACAAAGCGTCCAGTTCTCATTGACACCCTATATGTATCGTAGATAAACTTACAAGATGGTGACATTGGTTCATAGTATTGTGATTAGTATGTTGTTCTTTTTTATGCTTATCTTCCTGTCTTTTTTATCCACTCCTCTCTGATGTGATATTTTTACAAGAAAAATATTATCAACTTACTTCTTAGCTTCACTCCAGAATGACAATTATAGGAATGTGTTTTTTCACAAACATTTTATGACCAACTTTTCACACGCTTATGAACGCGAAAACGAAATCGCTGGTGCCGTGTTGTACTTCCTAGTTTTTATCTGATTTTCATTACATGATCTTGTGTATTATTGCATTAGCTCTCTAATCATTACTTAAAGGAGAAACCTCATCATCCCACGTACCTTAGATTTAGTTTTTCCATATATTAAATTACATTTCATTCACATTAACTTCATTATATTCTGAGTTCTCCTCCATCTTTCGCATTGTCCGTCACACCCCTTGGTATCGTTTTATTCTTTTATGTCTCCCTGAATACGAGTCTGAGCAGCCACGTGTTGTACATTTGTGTCCTGCAAAACGCTATGGCTCCTATGGTATGTTTTGCAAGACACAGGGTAGCGCGTCCACAGAGTCGGAATCCATGCTTGCTCTGTCGTATCGAGTACGAATTTCATTCAAGCGGATACTAATGACAAAAACTGTGCGATCCTTCCAGTCAAGTTTTCTGTGGGTAAACAGTCACGTGCAAAGCAAAGCCCCAGAAGCAACGATAATTGCTGGGACAGGGTTCTTGCGTTGTTATCGGAGTCGTTTATCTTCACAGTTCTGTGTAACGCCATTCAGAGGGGACGTTTTCGCGATCGAAACTAAAGAGTCGTGTTCAGTTGATTGATTGATTATTTTCAGGCGCGTTAACTGCTTTGGTCATTAGTCCCGTAAGTGTAGAGCATGCTTTTATCGCGGGAGATAGCGATTATTTTCCTCCGCTGGATGGCGAGATCCGGCGCCAACCTACAAGTCAGTGTGGTTTTCCCAATCCAGGAATACCCCAACACCCATCTCCAGGACATTGCTCCTGCCGAGACCAGCTCTAAGTTCCCAAACCGGTCTCTCAACATGTGTGATAGTGTAGGGCATATTAGAGTAAGTGTGTGTGTGTGTGTGTGTGTAAGGGGAGAGGGTAGGACAAAGAAGAGCCAGGAAGCATCGCGTGTGATCCATGCCCGTTTGTTATTATACTGATACGGCATTTGCTGAGTCTTGATCCAATAAACTACGAAAAATTACCCATCAGACCAGCTCCTCGCTATAATTCTCCTCCAGGCAGCGGCTGTATTCGATCTGGATATCTAGCTAGTGTCGAAAATCCTGCCACCGTCGGGACTCGCCCCCTAGGAGCCCCGGCCAGAGGCTGTTCATTGGCAACAATTGGCTAGCCTGGAACTAAAGTGGTCTATGGTACGAATAGCAAAATATGACTTAGACCACTTAAGAATTGACTAACATTAAAACCATCTGCCAATTCTAAAGTGATATTTTATGCGGCATTTACAATGATAAATGACACATAGACCACTTTAGAATGTGAAGATACTCACCTGTTCAGATCAAATTTACTATAACCTGCGTTTTAGCCAAAATGTTTCATAGACCACTTTAGTTCCACGCCAGCCAATAATGCGCTGAGACACCCCAGGCGGTCTTTGTAATGGATTGATTGATTGATTTTTTCGTGTTACCGGGCGCGTCAACTGCTTTGGTCATTAGTCCCGTTAGTGTAGTGCTTTTTTTTCTCGGGAGATAGCGGTGATCTTCCCCCCTGAATGGTGAGATCCGGCGCCGACCTACCGTCGGCTAGTGGGGTTTCCCCCTAACCAGGACTCACCCACGAGCGGGGCACCGCCCCAGCCGGGACAAGCTCTATGCTCCCGACCGGTCTCCCGGAATATGTGGTAGTGTAGTGCATGTTAGTGTAAGTTTGTGTGTGAGGGGAGAGGATAGGACAAGGAAGAGGAAGGACAGATCGCGCGCGGTCCGTGGCCCGTTTGGTATGGTACAGCTCCGGCATTCGCCTGGTGTTGATCGGAGAAACCACGAAAAACTACCGATCAGATCAGCCGGCCGCTAGAATTCTCCTCCAGACAGGGAGTGAATTCGACCTAGCTGAAAAGCTAGTGTCGAAAATCCTGCCGCTGTGAGGAGTGGGAACCTAGGACCTCCCGGTCAGAGGCGCTGCAGTGACATCAGTTCTGAACTACCGCTCCGGGTTTTGTAATGGAATTCAAATGGGAGGTTGCAGGGAGGTTTCGCGGGCGCGCACAGTAAACTAGCGAAACCTTTTCGAATTGCGGTGTTGCTGTGGCCGGGCGCTTCCCCGAATCGCCCGAATACCTGGGGCTGCTTTGCTGTGGTCGGCAGGCGCGTCGCGTCGCGATGCGCCGCCGGTGGTTCTCACGGGAACCGCGGTCGCGTGGGTGGTCAGCACGCGAGGCGGTGGGCGGTGGGCGGTGGGCGGTGGCACACGGGAGGGATGCAGCCTCAAAGCGGTGACGCTTCGGTGGCGCCGCTCGACGATTCAGAAATTTCGGAATCCTGGTTTTCTGAGAACGCTGCTCACGGGGGTGGTTCCCAGTACTCTGTTGGCTAGCGGTCGCCATTCCGTTCCAAACAATGGAAAATATTTTGGACATGTGATTGTTCTAGGGGCTGTCATTTGCTTTGAATGAAGCTAGAAACCAAATCAATGCATATTTGTTCAATAATTTAACGGTCTCTTCACTTACACGAAATACAATTGGAATTTGTCTACAAAACTGTTTATGGATAATTTCCATAAATATAATTTTCAAATCAATCTTAATTTGGCGAATGTATGGTCATCTTTCATGCATAAACGGATCAAAGTTCAAATTCTGTTCGATTCCTATGTAATTTGAGGTAGATCCAACAGGTTCACGGTAGGTTTGGTCAAAGTTCTCCCGATTTCTTGCCTTCCATTCCCCTACCTGTCAAGAGAGAATCATCATAAATTCACTCGTCACGTCTTCATTGATATACGTGTCATGAGATTAAAAGTCACTTTCTAGGGTGGGAGCCGAAAAGTTTGGCTGAAATGCAACTACCTGTGACGGTTTTCCCGCAAGTCAACTAATGCGATATAGTAATAAAATATATCTCAATCTCATATAAATAGAAAACAATAAATGATTTAACTTCATTTTCATGGTCAAAAATGATGAATTGTTTTAAAAAAATAATTTCTGAAATAATGCGTTTAGATTTGGTTAAAACTTCTGACCCTTGCCCATCAATTTTTCGAAAACAATATTTGCACGTTTCTTTTTTTTTCCTTCCACACGTCTTGTATTCCAGTCATTCGTGTCATCTGTCATTCTCGCGACTGCGGATTTGTTCCATCTACCGTTTCCTTCATATGTCATTCGTGATCTTCCGTAACCGCCTCGTCTTTCCGGCGGCATTGAATATGTTCCGCCCCAGCAAAATGGCTTCCCGAGGCCTCCGCCTTGGCGCATCTAATTGCAATCGTGTGATCCTTCTTGTCCCCGTGTTGCAACGCGCGCACTCCGCTTCGGGCATTGTGCCGTGGGACAACTCAGGGGGCGTGACGGTAGCACAGTTGCGCCGATACGCTCGCAGTTACAAAATGTGACAGGCAGAAGAAGAGTTTGATCTTTGATATCCTCCATGAAACGGGTTGCGATAGATGTAGTATCCGAGTACACAAAGCAAAAGGTAGATCCTAGGTTTGGTTTCCGATGTTGAATGCATTTTTTTGTCGTAGCATTATAAGAGGCAGTTTTCGCTGTAATAAGTCGTTCATAAAATGACATTTTATGGCACAGCGCGACCTCCTCACCCCACATTCCTGCCCGTCCTCAACACACGCTCTCACCGCCCTCCTTACAGCCCGTCCTTCTTGTCCGTGCTCTCTGCCCACGCTTCTTGCGTGATCTCATGTTACCAACATATTGCGTTGCTACTGCAAAACTGTTCTTGAAAATAATAAATTATATTAGTCCTTTTATAAATTTATAATTGTTATATCAAGAAATAGAGAATGCCACGCGTTAATGTTGCTTTATTGAAATCCTACAGGTTTGAGAACTTGGTTCTAACATCGCTCGTTTCCAAAACCTGGCGTATCGTGCAGTTAAGTATTACATTATAAACTAGTTGACATGCTAAATTGCTCCGTCGAATCCAACAACTGCCTGAGAATGAGAATTCTAGAGGCCATATTTTCTAATCCGTGCTATCCGGCAATACGTACACTCTTGTCAGTAGATGTGTCCAAATAAGATGATCTTTCTATTTATTGAGTGCTTTATTAAGATTGTTTTTTTCCTCTAAAGCTCTTTATTGCTATCTCTTTATATCCTAGGTACTTGCATTATCGTTCTGTAACTTTACAACTCTAAAAAATCGACTTATTCGTCTTTCTGCCCGTCGAAGAGTCCAGGACCCACTTCCGTGAAGGCACACACTCCCGAAAGCAGTTCGAAATAGGTTTCCGTATTTTCAGTTTGACGTCGTTGGACGTAAACCGCTTCTCTTTTCTTTGAAACAATAATCTCGCGGAAATTTGCAGAAGGTGATGAATAGAGCTGCTGTAGTGCGGTGCTACGCTTTAACAAGAGACGCCTTGGAGGTCGTTTGTTCATGCTGACGCAATGAGGGCAAAGCACGCACTGAGATTGTTAAGCGAGGTCGGTGCAGCGGGAAGGGAGACGAGGTAGACACTGTTTGGTAGATCATGACGGTGCAAGTGTTGCAATTGGTGCTAGACTGCCTGCTGCGGTTCCTTGCTGCGGTCAGTCCCTTTACCGTCTTACTGGACTAGAGCCGATTGCGCCCAAACCGGTGACCTGCTAAGCTCTGGGACCGGGCACGCTGGAAAATAAGCTGCCCACTAGGACAGTCCTGTACTAGCGGCCTTCCCAAGACCAATTCAATTGAGTGCCACGGCTGTTAAATTTGCTAGATAGCAACCCAGAATGTTTTCGCTTCCCTCAACCTCAAGAGCGAAAAGGTGCCACCCGAGAAAATCAAGCGACCGACGCTCGATAATTGTAAATTCACCAGATGAGTGACGATTTCAAGTAATTACAAATGCAAAACGAACCTTGCCAGCGAGTTGAAACGCTTGAATAAATATCACATTTATGAAGAAAAGTGAGTGTAAAATAAAATGTCAGAAATATTTTGCATTCCTGATAGTAAGAAGGATTAGTTGGTTAGTAATTCCAGGTGCGTCAACAGCTTAGGTCATTAGTCCCGTAAGTGTAGTGCATGTTTTTTCCCTCGGAAGATGGCGGTCTTCCGTTGCCGGATGGCGAGATCCGGCGCCGATCTACCATCGGCTAGTGGGGTTTCCCCCTAACCTGGACTCTGACTCCTGACATGTGGCAAATGTCACATGCGCAAGTTCGTTTAGTGAAATCCCCCACCCCACACTTGTTCTTTGGCTTTGATCATCTTCGATCAAAGTGATCCGCCTACGTGCCATAGAAGTGTGTAACATTTATTCCGAGACATGTGTTTAACGGATTCCGGCTGTGAACAATTTCCTCCTTTGCGGCGGCATCTACGCGTTTGACGCTACGCCGCCGCTGGTGGCCGGTCGTGGGCTGATGCGGACGCAAGCGTTCCGACGCCACCCGCTGCGCAGGTTGTTACGCGGCGGCGGCGGCGGCGGTGGCGGCGGCGGCGGCGGCGGCTCCAGTGGCTGCTTCGCGGTGAAATACGGCCCCGAAGAGCGGCCGTTTTCGCGGAATAAAAACAGCGGCGGCGGCGGCGGCAGCGGTTGGCGAGGGTTGTTTGCGGCCTAATTCCCAACAAGGCGCTAACGTAATTCACGCGCTCCCTTCCTCGGCGCGGATTCTTTCTCGGGCAATCTCTGCGCCCACCCCGCCCACTCCCTTCCTCTGCCAGGCACTTCTCCGCGTTGTCTGCAGCATCGACTCAAGGCGTTTGCTTTTTTGCACCGGCCGAGTTGAGCTCAGTGGTGCTGAATCTGCAACGACTCTGACCAGATGCTAAGGTTCCTGTTCCGTATTCTACACTAGCTTGATAGTATAGATATTTCCTATTCTGTGACGTATTTTCTATACTAGCTTCGTAGCTGGGGGATTCAGCTGCTTCCTGGAGGAGAATTCTAGTGGCCGGCTGCTCTGATCGGTTGATTTCCGTGGTTACTCTGATCAACACCAAGTGAATACCGGAAGGGTACCTTAACTTGCAAGCCACGAATTGCATGGGATATTCTTTGCCTTTTCGTTGCCCTATCCTCTCCTCTTATGTACAAACTTAGAACCACTACGGTACTACACACAACTGGAGATTAACCTGGAGCATACAGCATGACCTAAGAGAAAACAAAACATTAATATATAGAGCAACTTAAATTTCTTCAAATATAAAATAGCGTCAGAATATTGCGTAATATTTCATATGTTATTTGCACAACAAATATTTTTTTAATGAATTTTAATATTCAAACTTTTTTCCATATTTTCAAATGTGTATCTTTTCCTTACAACCATTTAATGTCATTTCAAATCACTGCAGAAACACTAATTCTTTCATACTTCAGCTCTAATCAACATTCTCAAGAAAGTTATTTAATTCTTCTTTGAAAGTCGTCTAACCATATACAACTCCACAAACAATACCTATTTAGTGTTTTGGTGTCAAAATAACCTTTATTCTTCCCCGTTTACCACCGTCACAATACTCGATTACGTTCTTCTCTCTCTAAATCTCAACTCTTACGTATTTTTCGACCTGTTCACTCGTGACGATTACCACCGGCCTCTCTTCTCCGTTGAGTTTCTTTTTCCCCATTCGTTGCCTGCTCCCTTCCGCGAACAAGCGCGGCGCTTCCATCCCAATGACCAACATCCTCGCAATCCCGCTCCCCCCCTCCAGCACGGCGCCACGCACCCATCTCGCGGCCGCCGCTTGCACCTACACCTCTCCGCGGCCGCATCTTGATTTCCATTTAAATGAAGCGGTAACGCGATCCGGCAGATACCGCCGCCACTGGCCTCGCCTCGCTCTTGTACGCACGCCGCCGCCCTCGCCGCCGCCTTCGCCGCCGCCCTCGCCGCCCTCGCCGCCCTCGCCGCCCTCGCCCCCCTGCCGCCCTCGCCGCCCTCGCCGCCCTCGCCGCCCTCGCCGCCCTCGCCGCCCTCGCCGCCCTCGCCGCCCTCGCCGCCCTCGCCGCCCTCGCCGCCCTCGCCGCCCTCGCCGCCCTCGCCGCCCTCGCCGCCCTCGCCGCCCTCGCCGCCCTCGCCGCCCTCGCCGCCCTCGCCGCCCTCGCCGCCCTCGCCGCCCTCGCCGCCCTCGCCGCCCTCGCCGCCCTCGCCGCCCTCGCCGCCCTCGCCGCCCTCGCCGCCCTCGCCGCCCTCGCCGCCCTCGCCGCCCTCGCCGCCCTCGCCGCCCTCGCCGCCCTCGCCGCCCTCGCCGCCCTCGCCGCCCTCGCCGCCCTCGCCGCCCTCGCCGCCCTCGCCGCCCTCGCCGCCCGCACTACCGCCCGCCCGCGCGTTCATCACCCGGCCGGAGCGGTAGCGGCCTCGGATCGCGCCCAGTGGTCGGAGACGACACTCAAATGGCACAACAATTGAAATTTACCCGTATCGACAGACATTTTTGACTGATTGGTTAGGGTTTCTGGGCGCGTCAACAGCTAAGGTCATTAGTCCCGTAAGTGTAGTGCATGTTTTTTTATCGCCGAAGTGGCTGTGATTTCTCTTTTGGATGGCGAGATCGTGTGCCGATGTACACGTTGGCTCGCGTGTTTTTTCCTCAACAAAGTATCTCCCACCACGAGGCAAGCTCTAAGCTCCAGAATAGTCACCCGACGTTTGTGGTAGTGTAGGGTATGTAAGTGTGTGTGTAAGTAAGGGGTGAGGATAGAACAAGGGCGAGGAAGAAATGATCGCGCGCAGTTCGTGGACCGTTTGTTAGGGCACTACTCCGGAATTTGTCTGGTGTTGTTTGGAGAAACCACGGAAAATTTCCTATCGGAGCAGCTGTCTGCTAGAATTCTCGTCGACCTAGCCATGTAGCTAGTGTCAAATATCCTGCCTCCGTCGTCTCGAACCCTGGAACCTTTCGGACAGAGGCAGTGGCATCAATCGATGCCCTGAGCTACTTAAGCCGGTAGATATTTTCGGTTTTGTAGAAGGTAATTTGCACAAAAGAAAGCAAAAATTCTATTTGGTCAAAAATATGCATTAACTTATCTGTCAAATAGTACACACAGTTTTGGAGGTCATTGCACAAATTTTCTGTGATAACATGCGATTATGAAGCGGGTAGTAAGTAAATAATTTGGCCATATGATTGAACGTGTCACCGCGAGATCAGTCACGCTAACCGGTGCCGATAGACAGCGGGTCAACGTTCTGTGCGATGACTAAACTTGGGGTTTCGTAACGTGGCGCATGAGAGACTTGTCTTCACGACAGAATGTGGCGCGGCTTTTCGCCTCTCTCTCGTTCGTGTCGCTAGATGTCGCTCGCTCTGCAGCACAGCTTAAGAGGGTCGCGATCATGCGACATCTACCGGAACGACAAAGACGCAAACAGCTGTGCCATATTCCTTCGTAAGACAGCCTGTCACGCGCCACGTTACGAAAACCCAAGTATAAGTGATTCTTAAGAAGTGAGTGTTCAGTCTTACGATCGCTAGGAGTTGCGTCAATGCGGTTCATAAAGAGAAGGAATTATGAGGAGGGACTAGTATAAAAGTATTGTACAGTAATACTTTGTGTGCGATGTTCATCATGTTGAGTTTTGCCTGGACGATTTCAATTCCGAACACTGTGCGCTGGATGGCTCGTGAATACTCGTGCGGGATGCGACTGCAGCGGTGGTGGCGGAGGCGGAGGAGGGGCGGAGGTGGAGGAGGAGGTGGGTGTGGAGGCGGAGGTAGAGGTGGAGGTTGAGGTGGAGACGGAGGCGGAAGAGGGGGTGGTGGCGGTGGGAGACCTAGAAGGACCTCCATCTCCACCTGTGGGTGGGAGACCTAAGGATGCTTGATCTATACGAGAAAGATGTTCATGCTCCTTCGTGGCTCGTGAGGTAATAACTTTCCCTAGTAAGCAAATGATATATTTTACGTGTTCAATAATGAATTAGTGTTATTGATCGAAAGTGAGTGTGGAGCGTCTTAACCCAGTGTTGATTCTGGTGTCCCTCCTCCTGCCCAATGAGCACGCCCCTTCGTGCCGCACCAGGCGGCCTCAAACTTGCATTTGGAAACGCGAGCTCTGGCGCTTGCGTTTGCGAAATGGTCATATCTGGTTCGTCTTTCGCTAATGACGCCTCGCGGGCCCACTCACCTACCCCCCGCGTCCCTCCCCGCCCGCCCGCCCGCCCGCCCGCCATCTCGTTCGCCCACCCTTCCGCCCAAACTCCCGCCCACCCGCCCAAACACTCTCCCGCCCCTCCAAACACACTCCCGCCTCCCCGCCGAAACACCCACCCGCCCAAACACCCTCCCGCCCACTCGTCCAAATACTCTCCCGCCCCCCAAACACCCCCGCCCAAACACCCACTCCCCAAAATATCCGCCCGCCAAAACATCCACCCGCGGAAACACCCTCCGCCCACCCGTCCAAATACCCTCCCGCCCCCCAAACACCCCCCGCCCACCCGCCCAAACACCCACCCACCAAAACACCCGCCCGCCCGCCGGCCCGCCCTCCCGCTGGTGGGGCTCGACGATCTTCTCATGTCTTCCGCGGCTCCCTGCGCGGCGCCCGCCACGAAAGCTCGCGTGGGGGAGTAAGGCAACGCCGGCCTCCGACTTGCTTCAAACCACCATCCCCTCGCCCCTTTGACGTGCTTCAAACCACCATCCCCATTTGCACAGTAGGCCGAAATGAATGACAATCAGTTTTTTCTCTTTCGCATAGATAGGCAGTAAACATTCTTTTAAAGGAAATTATTAGCAATAAATTGTTTCACAATAACGTAGCCCATTATGTACTAAATATTTTCTAACATTCATGTACACCTTGCCTTGTGTTATTATATACTTTGTTAAACCTTCTGAAAGACATCTATGTCGACTAGAAAGTCATGAATTTAAGAATGATATAAGTAGTAATGGAAAAGTATTACTGTTCTGCAAAAAATCGATGACCAGTCTTTGACGGGAATGCACGTCATCAGCGTTTCTGATACCAAAAGGTATATTGGAGATGATTGGAGCCAACCCTCACCCTCCCCAAACCCAGACAAGCCCTCCTCTCTGCCTCAGCTTCTCAGTGGTCTAAAATACGTAATAATGAAATTGTCACTTTCTCATATTCATAGTAAAGATAATGTATTGTACAAGTAATGCTGCCAATGACGGGATGACGGGACGAGTCGATGACGGGATTTTGAAGGAGATACTTGTTTTTAATGTGACTCCGAAAGGCACTTGTTTTTAATATGGTTCCGAAAGACACTACTTTAAAGAACTCAAACAAAAATCTCGTCACGTCAAGGATATTCCTCTATTAATTCATTTTAAAACCATGTTATTCTTTGAAAAATTCCCGAGCAATGTTAATTTTTGGTGATGCCTAACAGATGTTTGTACTGCAAATTTACAATAACTACTTATTTTTTCGGATGAGTATGTACTTGTTAAAAGTTACTTACGGAGCATAATAAGGCACACTGAAATGAACTGCAGTAAAACAGTTGACTGATGTCATCAACTACTTTCACTTGTCGTGGTTGAATAGATTGTCGATTTTAGTCTCTTCCATCATTTTAGCTATATGAAACATAACTTTTCAAGTCACACTACCATTTGAAAAATTTTATCCCTCGACACTGTGACATTTATCCGATGAGTATGCGTTCCGTGGTCCCAACACACATATTTCCCCACGAAATATGAAACGTGTCCCTCTCCCCCTTAGCCATTATCGTAAAATGACCGAAAGGACGTCGGCATGTTGTTCATCTGCGGCGGAGTGACGCGATCGAAGGGGAGATAGACAAGTGGCCAATGAAACGTGAGTTAAGCTGAAAAGACCAAGAGGGGAGTGACACATTCCTGCCGCTTGCAACGAAGCGAAGATAATATTTCATGGAGAAACGTTTGATAATTCATGAAAAACCATCATCCAACGACGACATCCACGTGGGAAGTATTTTATCGAGTCACAAACGCAGTCGTAAATGCAGTGAAGCGGACCGAACACCCTTCATTTGTCAGACGTTCGATATGTTTGGGATGAGATGAATGGGTACCGCGTGGCACAAGATTCTGTGGAGAAAGACAGATCAGTATCTTGGGTGCGTTTCTGTGGGATATCGTTGGCCACTTTGTCTTTGTGTAAATGTACTGATCTTGTCTGTAACTGAGTGAAAATGATAAGAAAATGGTCGTTTTGTAAAGGAGATTGTGTGTCTAGAAATTCTGTGCTCGTTTATGTAAATTTTCTGATTTAATCTTTCTTTATACTTTGTCATATATTTTTCTGATGTGTTTGATTCATGCATAAAGATCAGCGTATATGGCTCTGAATACATCTATGCTTTTGTTTAGAGATTCTGTATAATAGTGGGGGAAATCAAATCTTCCAATCTTCATCGTCCGATTATATTTTATCTTTGGGAATAGAAAATATTACTAGATTTTTGTTTGAAATATGAAATGCTAGATTATTTTGCAAGGTAAAATGAAATGTCAGATTATATTATATTAGCTTAATGTTGTTTCGACTGCGCTAAAAATATCTATGTTCTTCTAAACAATGTATAATAAATAATTTGTACAAAATTATCAACCAATTTTAAATAATGAACGGCGAGTGGTCTGCGCGCGATTTTCCTTTCCTCTTCCCTTACTTACATTCACTTACAATTATATTACTCTACACTATCTTACTATACAATTCACTACCACTCATTTCGGTAATCCAGTCGAGAGATTAGAGCTTGTCCCCTTTGGAATGGTGCCCCGCTCTTGAGAGATACCTGGATAGGGTAACTCCGTAAGGTAATGTGTAGGTCGGTGCCATATCTCACCATCAATCTGCAGAAGAACACCGCTACCTCCCATGATAAAACATGCTCTACACTTACATGACTACAGCAGTTGTCGCCACCGAAAATACGAAATAATCAATCAACCATAATGGGTACATGGAATTCGAGATGGTTCCCGGGCGCCAGGACATGGGATACTAATCATTACCAGTGATGCTGGGTGAGTGAATTACTCGACATCGCATACCACATTGGTTGGTTAGTGGTTCCGGGCGCGTCAACTGCTTAGGACATTAGACCCGTAAGTGTAGTACATGCTTTTTCCTCGGGAGAAGGCTATGTTCTTTCCTCACTGGATTGCGAGATTCGGCGCCGAACTACCGTCGGCTAGCGGGATTTCCCCCTAAAGAGGACTCTCCCACCAGCTAGGCACCGCTCCAGCTGGGACAAGCTCTAAGCTTCCAACCAGTCTCCCGGAATACGTGGTAGTGCATGTTAGTGTAAGGGGAGAGGATATGACAAGGAAGAGGAAGGACAGATCGCGCGCGGTCCGTGGCCCGTTTGTTAGGGTACTGCTCCGGCATTCGCCTCCTGTAGATCGCAGAAACTACGGAAAACTACCTATGAGAGCAGCCGGCCGTTAGAATTCTCCTCCAGACAGCGACTGAATTCGACCTAGCTGAAAAGCTAGTGTCGAAAATCCTGCCGCCGTCAGGACTCGAACCTGGGATCTCCCGGTCAGAGGTGCTGCAGTGACATTAGTCGATGCACTGAGCTACGTGCGCTCCCGGTTACGTATTCGTCTCGATTCTCATCAACGGTGCGTACGTATGAGGCAGCAAAATCCGCACCTCCCCACAGCGCCGGCCGCGATTCTGCGAGAAAGATAAGTCTGCGAAGAACGTTTTTAGCGTAAGCTCTTCCGCCGCGGCGGGAGCGGCGGCAAGGCGTGGGTCAAGAGGGGTCGTGGGGAGGGGGGCAGGGGGCACAAGAACATCAGCGCCCGCCGGCGGCGGCGGCAGAAGCAGCCGAGGAAAAATCCCTCCTCGTCGGCGCGCCCGCTCGCGCGTCGAGGCGAGCGGGGCCTTTACCATAGGAATGGTTAGTGTTATTTTATGAATGACTTGCAAATGAATGGCCAGCCTCGCCCAGTTAGCGCGGCTAAGAGCGAGCCTTCGGCGGGTGGTTGGGGGCGGGGGGCGGCCGAGCGACGGAGCGGGTCGTGGAGACGGAGGTGGTGATGAGACGCCCGCATTCAAGGGGTCGGAGTCGAGAATGGAGGAAGCGGGTTGATCGGGGAAAGGGATGGTCGATCCAAGGGGAAGAACTAGTGGTGGAGGTGGTGGTTGTGGTGGTTGTGGTGGTTGTGGTGGTTGTAGTGGTTGTGGTGGTTGTGGTGATTGTGGTGGTTATGGTCGTGGTGGTTGTGGTCGTTGGGGTGGTGGATGCCGAGAGAAGCGAGGGGTATGTGGGGAAATAGGGAAAGTAACGGGCAGAGAGGGAGAACAGACAAGGAGGGGGCAGGTGAGGGGAATAGGGGATAAATGGGGTGAAGAGTAAAAGAAATAAAAATGGAGAGAAGATGCAATGGCAGTAGAGTAGGAGAATGCGGGGGTAATGTGGTAGAGCAGGCCAACACATGACGGGACGGGGCCAAGGATGAGGCGAGAGAGAGAGAGAGAGAGAGAGAGAGAGAGAGAGAGAGAGAGAGAGAGAGAGATGGGAGAGTAGAGGTATGGGCATCGTGTGGTGCCGGGATGGCGGGGATGTGATTGGGATGTTTTGAGTATGTGTCGTGAGTGTGACAAATGTGTGGCGGCGTGCGGAGTGGTGGTGTGGCCAGGGTGTGACGGTTGTGTGTGGGAAAGTCGCAGAGGAGAGAAAATTGACAGGTGGATGATTGTTTGGTTGTTAGTGATTCCGGGGTCGTCAACTAAAGGGGTTATTAGTCCCGTAAGTGCAGTGCATGATTTTCGTCGAGAGCTGGCTATCATCTTCCCACACGAGTGAGATCCGGTCGCCACCTACCGTCGACCAGCAGGATTTTCCCCAACCATGTATCTCCCACCAGCTGGGCTCTGCCCCTCAAGGTATCTCCCCAGCTCTAAGCTTCTGACCGGTCACCCAGCATGTGTGGTTGTGTTGTGTGAGCGTGTGTGTAAATGAGGGGAGGATAGGACAAGGAAGAGGCAGGAAAGATGGCGCGCGGGCCGTGGCCCGTTTGTTAGGGTACTGCTCCGGCATCCGCCTGGTTTGTCAGGTGGAGAAGGGTGTGTGTAAGGGGAGAGGATAGGACAAGGAAGAGGACGGAAAGATGGCGCGCGGTCCGTGGCCCGTTTGTTAGGGTACTGCTCCGGCATCCGCCTCGTTTGTCAGGTGGAGAAGGGTGTGTGGCTGTGCGGAAAGCGTCGGCTCGAGCAGCGGGCGGGGGCGATGGAATAGGGGGGGAGCAGGGAATCGGCGGTGACGCCACGCAAAGGGGAAGGAAACCCGTGGAGCGGCTAATGATAACGGCCGGCGGAACTATCTGGGCGAGAGCTCTCCGCCCCTCCCCACTCGGCGTGTAACCCCTAACCCCGCCCCCGCCCCCTCCCTCGCAGCTCCAGTGGCAAGAGCGGCGCGCGCCGGTCGGCCGCTGAATGTTATCTTCGCGGATCCCGCAGCCGGGATTTCTGGAGCGCGCCAAACGGAGGGAGGGGGAAGGGAGGGGAAGGGGAGAGTGGAGTACATGTGGTCTTCTTCTGCTGCTTCTCCATTGCCGCCTGTTAATCCTCCTCCTTCTTATGGTCTTCTATTCTAGTTGTACCGGCCTATTGTCGCATGGGTCGTGAAAGCCAGGGAACATGAGATTAAACGCTGATGACATGCAGTGGATATAAGCGTGTGGAAAGAACGCACGTTGTCATTGTTAATTATAATCAAAGGGAATTAGAGGCATTTTGAAGGTTTCTATCTCAGTAAACTATCATAAATAACATGTAGGACAATGAAATGTGTTTTTTATTTAGATGGGTATGGATACTTTGATTTAATAAGATTTATTTTCGTCAAAGAAGAATAAAACTGTATGTGACGTATAGGCGACACATGCAGTTTTGCACACTTTTCTGAAGCTCCGGAATATTTCCCACCCTTTTACCATATATACGAGGTTGTCTGATGAATAACAGTGCCAACAATGGAAGGGAACACTTAAAAAGTATACATTTTCGCTCCTGATCAATAGTAAACTTATTTGCATAAGCAAAAGCACTGCACATTTGATTTGATTTTATTGCTAACAAAATAACAACCTACACCTCCGGCTGTACTTCTACTACAACCGAAGAAACAGACCAACAAACTCGCATATTGTGAATCTACATTTATTCACAGAAACAAATACAGGGGCCATTTCAGCATTCATAAGACCCAGGAGCTAAAGAACAATACTTCTTACATATTTAGTCTTTTTAAAATTATACAGTACAAATGTTCACTAATGCATCTTTTTCTCTGGTATTCTTGACTTGTATGTTACACCCCTTCTTCCGTTTAATTCTTTTAAATGGAATTCAAAAATGTTTTGTTAGTGACTTGTTAGTTTCATTTCTTCTAAATAGAGTGCCGGTGTCTCTAGTTTAGTTTCTCTCGGTGACTGTTTTATCAGTTTGTTTCATTACAAAAAATATCAATAATATTCGTTATTCAGTTATTCTAGAAATTTATTCAACTCCAATTTATTATTTCATGTTCTGAAATTTTTATTTGTCTTCCTTATACTGCTTCTACTCCCCAAGCGCTAGAGAGAAATATTGCTATCAGAAATGTAAGAACTGTTCCCGGAATTATGTTTAAGACAAGGGCTGCTGGCGGCGGTTGAGGAAATAGACTTTTCTGCGACGGTTTTCTTTAGCGCGGGAAAATAAGGTATCGCATGTAGCGGCAACGGTGACTTTGCAGAAGATGTCAATGACTGTTATATCGCCGAGTGTTGAAATGAGAATTCTGGTGGTATAATAGTAATGTGGAGTTGGTGAGTACGTTGCCGATTGTGACGATTAATACGAAGGTGGAAATGACGGTGACGCTATACCGGTGAGAATCGTCGGTGCTGAATTGAGGACTCGAGCTGTGGCGTAGGCGTATATGCCGGAGTGGGAACGGCGATGATGGTGATGGTGAAAGTGTCGGTAATGATGACGATGAGGGTGTCAGATAAATGGATTTTGACGGAACTGTGATGATGAGGATGACGTGACTTTGAAGGTGACATTGGCTGTGAAGGTGATGTTGAATATGAAGGAGATGTTGACTGTGAAATTGATGTTGGCTGTGACGGTGACTGTGACGTTGACTGTGAAGATGACGTTGTCCCTGAATGTGACTGTGAATGGGATGTTGACTGTAAAGGTGAAGGTGGGAATGGCTGTGAAAGTGAAGCTGACGATGACCGTGAAGGCGACGTGGCTGTGAAGGTCACAGTGACTGAGAAAGTGACGGTGACTAAAGGTTGCGGTGTCTGCAAAGGTGGATGGCAGTGACGATTAAGTTGACACTGATGGGGACTACGAAGCTGACAATGAAGGAGGCGGTGAAATGGCGAAGTTGACGGTGACGATGACTGGGCAGGTGACAATGGTCGTAACGGAGACTGCAACGCAGATGACAATGACGTTGGAAGCGGCAGCGACCAGAGGGAGAACCGAGGCGATGGGGCGGCCGGTCTGCGAGTAGCGGGGTGCGGCGGTGGTGGATCCGGCGCGGCGGGTTATCGTGCGGGCGGGGCGGCGGCGGCGGCGGCGGCGGCGGCGGCGGTGTCCGCATTTGAATTGCGAAGCAGCGGAGCGCGTCCGAGGCTCGCCGCGTGGGTGGGTGGTTGGGCGAGGATCGTTCCAATCTGCTCAATGCGAGCGGCGGCGCGCGCCCGGCCCTGGTAATCCACGCGGCCCACGCCCGTCCCGCCTTGCTCCGCCCCGCCCGGCCCCGCCCCGTTTCTCCCCACCTCGCCCAGCGCCGTACCGCTCCACCCCGCCGCGTCACGCCCCTCGACGCCCCGCCGCGCCCCACTCCTCCCCTCCCCGCCGCGCCCCTCTTCGCCCCGCCCCGCACTTCCCCGCCCTGCACTGCCCCGCCCTCCCAGCCCCGCCCCTCTCCGCCCCGCCCTGCACTGCCCCGTCCTCCCCGCCCCGCCCCTCTCCGCCCCGCCCTGCACTGCCCCGCCCTCCCCGCCCCGCCTCTCCCCGTCCCGCCCCACCGCGTCCCTCCCCGCCCTGCCGTGCCCCTCATCGCCCCGCCCTGCATTGCCCCGCCCTCCCCGCCCCACCCCGCCCTCACCACTCGCGCAGCGCGGGGGCCGGAGATTGTCCTACGCCCCGGCTGAACCTTAGATGGCGGCACTGGGACACTGAGACGGCGACTCGAATCCCGAAGGTCGTGCCGGAGTGGGTCATCTGACGGATCTTGAGATGTCAGGCCGTGAATTTGCTTTTGGAAGAATTCAGAGAGAGGGCATGATATATTTTTTATTGTAGAAGAGACCAATGCAATAGAAAATGGCATCGAGAATGTTCTGTTAAATACTTGACTTGCAATGGAGTATCTCTAACATGAATAATTCGAAATTCAAAATGAAGAAAATAATCTTTGTTTCAATTTATTTGAAATATATTCGTTTTTGCTAGGAGGTGATTGGGAAAGGTGTTATTCTTTCTACGTCTCTACAGTACAGTTCGAGCCTTTGCCAGCTGTCTGACTACTCATCCTATTTTCAGTTTTACTTGATGAAGAGGAAAATTCCATTTTGAAATCATGGAATCAGTGCGTTATTCCGATTATTTCCTTCTCGTTCTCACCGTCATTGTTATTTCTTCTTCTTCTTCTTCTTCATTTTTTCTCCTGCTCTACGTCATTTTCCTTCTCTTGCTCTCATTCCCTCTCCTCCACATTTTCGAATTCTTTCTTATTATTTCCTCCTCATTTTTTCCCTCTTATCCTTTTCTCTTCTCCTCCTTTCCTCCTTTTCCTTACTCTCTTTCACTTCCTCCCTGTTTATTGCTGTTTAAAAGAATCGCGATTTGTTACGAGAATGCAATTATTCTGCTCTTCCATTGCGAAAATTTGAGAAACGAATTGATCGACCAGTTGTGCATTTTATTTTAGAATTCAGGAAGTGTGGATCAATCTTTGTTTAACTAAAGAGTAGAAATACTTCAATTAACGATAATCTTACAAAAATACTTTAAATTAGTTGACCAAATTTACTACAAAAAGCTAGGATTTCCATACCGATTATCGAGAGAGTCAATGCACTGGGATACTGAACAGTTGAATATGATTCCATTGACATCTTCATCTATTATCGATCGGTCTTGTTTGTTGCTGCAGCACAGCGCGTCCCGAAGTGGCAATCAAGGGACCCGAGGTCGCCAAACGCATCCCGGCGTGGGCGCAGCGTGATCGCGCATGCGCGGACAAACGAGCGTCGCGCCGCGTCGCGGGCGGAAGGCGGAGGCGGCGCCGCGCCGGAAGGGCGTCCGAGCGCCGCTTCCGGTTGCATTGTGCTCCCCTCCCCCTCTCCCCCTCTCCCCCCGCCCGGCCAATATCGCGTCGCGTAGCTTCGCGTGCCGTGCCGGCCCACTGCCGCTGCCTGCAGATGGGGTTATTGCTGGCTAGCTCTCGGCTCGCTCTCTGTCTGCGTGAACGCATTGCGTACGTGAAGTACGTGCTTCCCTCTGTGCTCTGGTCGAGGAACCTGCGGATGATTCAGGCAGATCGACTTATCACCGCAGATTCAGGCAGATCGACTTTACGCAGCCTGCCTGGTGGGTTTTCCCCGACTAGCGGGTTTTCCTCCAGGGTCGAGCGGCGAGTGAGGTGGTGTGTTTCTGTATTTAAAAGATTACAGTTGCTCGGGGTGAATACCAGGCTGCCGCGTAGCGCGAAAACGTTTGGAGCAATGCTATTCAACTCAACTTGTTTAACTTCCGTCTATGAATTTATAATTCGTCAAACAAAATTTGCCACATTTCTGTCTATTTTAATATTTCATTTATCTTTTTAAAAGCTACATTTAAATTATACTTGTTTTCTACTAACTACTTGCAACATAAATATATTTTTTATATTTGTATATAATATTATATGTTTGATCTTTGTATACATCTGACATGTGGTTAGGCGGAAGAGCGGGCCTAATGGCCCGAGCCTCGCCATATCAATAAAGGCATTTATTATTATTATTATTATTATTATTATTATTATTATTATTATTATTATTATTATCACCCTCCGGGTGCGCTTATTTTAGTTTTCACATCCACATACAATGAAAGATTGTTCATAATATAACACTATTATTGGTTCAAGATCTACGTATCATTTAATATAGAGAGATCGTGGAGTCCAACCGTCTGGACTTCACTTCTCATCTGTTTCTTTTAATATGGTCTTTCCGCTTATCTATTCCTATCGTAGCCAGCGTATTTCATTTGTCAGATTTGGTTATAACTGTGTTGTTGCTACTGTAGTTAGATACCCATTTTAAAATTCAAATTCTGTAAACAATATTGGTTTTGAACACAAGAACATTTATAGGCTTGTGTACCATGCACAATTGTTTGCGTGATGATACGTAAAATACAGCGAAGTATTTTTGTATCAATAAATTAAAGAATGATTTTAAATATACTAGTTAAAATGTAGTTAAATATAATGCTAATAAAAACTTTTTTGGTACGTATTTTCCGGCTGAGATTATTTTATATGTGTCTCAAACTGTGGAAGACTGAACGTAGTTTAAGAAATGCTTTTTATACTGTAAACAACACAGCTAGATCTTCTTCTTCTAGTGTATTAGTTTCTACAGGCTTGATGGCGACCGAGTTTTGGTTTACATTTTTGACGGTTTTGAATACATGTGGGTTTAATTGCGCATTCGATGTGATAATCAAGTCCATCTATCCCACGGAAAAATAATGTCAAGGTCTCCTGCGGTATTCGAAACTGAGACATTGGCAGAACGTTTGCCTCCGCACTCGTCTAAATTATTTTAGTCAGCACGTTCGATACTTGGGGATAAAAGGAAAGGTAGTTAACCATAAAGGTAAGTTCGGGCTGCAAACGAGAGCAACTGCTTACATTACTTTCAGATTGATTCCGACGTCGGCTTGGGAATCGCTGAATTATTGTGAATTATTAGCACTAAAGGAAAGTCGGATCTGTTTGACGCGTGTCCTAGTTTGTGTCCTTGGTATCGTGAGACAGTGGGGGATGTCTCAGACACGCAGGAAAGACGTCGGGACTCGTCAATCAAGTATTTTTCTTTTGTCTGCCCCTCTTAAGTTTTCCTCTTAGGACACGACTGGTACAAACGAAGACGCTCCTTTTGACATGAACTTGTAATCCTCCAAAGAAGCAGAAGGGTGGATAGGCTTCTATTTATTTCGAAGAGTCACATCTGCCCTAAATGTAAAATGAAAATTCGTGGGAGAATGCGAACCTGTGAATGAGAAGTCTAAGAAACTTAATCTAACTACTCTTACTATTAACGTTATATTCAAATGCAGAAAAAATGTAGAAATATGATACCGACAGAATAACAATTGAGAATAATACAACAAAAATACTTGGAAATAATATATTTTATTGAAATAACATTATAAAAGATATGAGTTTATCTTCTCTAGCACATATCAAATAACTGATGGTGCTACAACAGCACATAATTTGTTACATATTTTTCATAGAGGTTACATATTATTTTAATATTACTTGAATCCAGTTTAAACTTTTGCACGTATGACTTTATTTCATTTTTTTTCGAGGCCAATGGCGGGATGCCTCATTTGGAACGCGCCTCATTATCCCAAAACATGCCTCTGTTAATGTTTTCAACGCGCAAAAAGAATTGTTTCTTCTGAACACGTTGAGCGCATAGGTTAACAATTTTAGCGGGCTAATAGTTTGAACACTTTGAGATCGGAAAGATGAGACAGACATGAGAAAAGTACATAGATATCTTAAACTTTTGAAATTTAAAAGTTTTAATGAACATGGTACTGTTGTCATAGAATTCAACACATTCTGTTCTATCTATTCAAAACGCTAAAGCTGTTTTTTGAAAGTTGTATGAATGTTTCTTTAAATAGTGATATTATCACCCAAATACGCAAAAGCAATCAGTATTTCGAAAAAAGAAGTCTGCTAGTATTCTGGCTGCGTCTTTTCTTTCTTCCTTTGCCTGATTTTGTAGGAGTACTTTGCCTTTCCTTTTCTGTGCGTCTCGCTGTTTCTCTTTCCGGCGGCGCCTCGACTTGGCCGCAGTCACCGGAGTGGATTTGTTCGCTTCGCGGAAAACGCCAGAGTAACTGGAGGCGGCGTGGGCGTGGGCGGGGCCGGGGGCGGGGGCGGGGGCGTCTGCGAGCTGTCTGTGGCTGCTCCGACACCTCGTTACTCTCTCAAACGGCGAGCGCCGCACTTGCCTCTGCGCCAGCGCTGGCATCCACCTCGCGGCGGGGGGGGGGGGACCGGGCTTTGGGGAAACGGAGGGGCAAGGGTTGGGTTTGCAGGCGGCCAGAACCAGGGGTATGGGGCGTGGGGACAGGCTTAGGGAAAACAACAAGAGTTAGTGACAGATAGTTTAGGGAGCTGCAAGGGATTTGGGGAAACGGAAGGGCAAGCCTGGGGTGGAGAGAGGCATGGGTATGGAGCGTGGGGGTAGGGTTAGAGAAAACGGCAAGATTTGAGGTGGCAGGGAGTGTTAAGGGAGCGGCAAGGGACTAGGGGGTAGGGCAAAACGGAGGGCAAGGGTTGCGTTGCCAAGGAGGGGTTGAGGGGGCTGCGGGTGGCTCGAGTGGGTGGCATATGGCTAGGGTTGGTGAACCGGAGGGCAAGGGTTGGGGTGGGAGGTGTTGGTGAGTGGCGGGAGGCAGGGCAGGGGGTGTGGATCTAAGGATAGAGAAAACAGAGGATGGGGTGGTAGGGAGTTGTTGGGAAACGACGGCAGGCTGGGGGTGGGAGAATCGGGATTGGAGGCGCATGCGGGAGGGGGTGACAGAGAGGGTCAGGGGAGCGGTGGGAGGCGTGGGGCGAGAGGAGGTTCCAAGAAGGAGTTGAGAAGCGGTAGGTCGGGTGGTTGGGGTCGGAGTCGTGAGTGGGGTGTGGCGGTGCTAGAGTATGAATGGAAGGAAGGAAATGGAAGTGACGAGAGGTGTGGAAGGAGGAGCAAGGGGACGTAGTGGTGACGGTGACGGTGCTAGCGGCGGCCGACGACTTTGGGCGCCTCTTCCAGGAAGAGCTTGAGCCTTTGACACGCTGCGGTTGGCGATTCGAGCTTGTCTTGGGCGCCCATTCACTTTGATCTTCGGGGGAAAGCGTCGATTCGGAATTTAACGAACTGTGCATAGTTTCACTTGTATCGCTTACCCTTATTTATTCTATACATTGCTGTTTTCATTGGTTTACGTGAATAATTTATCTCTAATGAGATTTCAAACAGAGGCTGGATGTTGTGACCATTTTTCTAACAAATTTTTATGTTCATTATTTTTACTCTGGGGAATCCCTTGTGGCGAGCGACCACGCCATCGGAGGGGCCGCGCTGCTGTTGGAATTTCGTCACGCAGGGTCGGAGGTAGGGTCGTAGGCAGGGTCGGAGGTAGGGTCGTAGGCAGGGTCGGAGGTAGGGTCGCGCCCTCATTGCTGCCTCTTCTCGGAAGAGATTCCCAAGGGCCGTTCCATCGTCGACTGTAGGAACTTGGGCCGAGTCAGCAGGAGCTGATGAAAATCGCGTCAGCAAAGGACTGGAGGGTGTGTCAGTGACGATAGAATGTATCAATTGCGTTGCCTGCGGACCTTCAATCCTTACCCCCCCCCCTTGCTGGGCTTTGAACTAACTTTTGTTTGTGAAAACTGGAGTGACCCGTAGCACAATTGTATCACATTTTGGTATCGGAATTCAATTCTCGGCCAGCCCAAATGCTTGACTCAAACGTTAGTAGGTTTTTTCGGGTTCTTGCCTTCATCCTTTTCATGTAACCATTCATTCCTTCTTCCTTACCATTTTTTCCACCTTCAACAATATACATTATTCTGACGTATTACCATTGTGTTATGGAGGAATAGCCAAATTGTGAGACGTTTCATCAAAAATGGCTACATTGCATTTGCTGAGTAAACCTGAGTTTATCGGGATTTAATTCAATTTTTTTGGAAAAACTGCTCTAAAAAGAAGCGTGATGAATGAGTGTGCGAATTTTATCTCCCCTTTAACGCACTTCTAACCAACCGTAAAATTAAACTAAACACGTTGTTTGAACAGTGCCAATCCTATTTGCACTATAAATGTCAGGCTAAGTTTCTCCATATTTAATCGAGGTAAACGCTTTTCTAACCAAACCACACAACTGTCCGAAACGTCTGGAGAAGAAATTTTAATTTCGTCGGGGGATGCGTCGGAAGCGCCAAGGAAACGTCAGAGGATTTCCATCCGCGCATCCGGGCCGAGCGCAGCGCTCCTTGCGAGGCGGCCGTGATGAGCGGCGGGGGGGGGGCGGGGGGGGGGCGAGCGCTGTCGCAGCAAAGCGAATAAAAACGTCGTCTGCGTGGGCGGTCCCCGCGATCGCCCTCCCGCCCTCCGAGGAAACACAATTTTTCTTCCTCCCCATTACACGCACTTTGGACGCCCCACGACTCGCGTCGTCTCCGCCGCCGCACGCAGCCCCTCTGCGGCGCCCGCGCTGCCGTCGCCCTCGCCCTCGCCCGACGCTTTGCAGCAGCTAACGCCGCCGGCCCGCTCCCGCCACGCCCCACCCACCTGCCCGTCCCCGCCCGTCCCCGCCCGTCCCCGCCCGTCCCCGCCCACCTGCCCGCCGCCGCTCGACTGTCTGCCCGTCCGCCCGTTCACCAGCCCATCTGCCCACCCTCGCCCGCCCACTCACCTCATACCCGCTCACGTACCTCCCACGTGCCCGCCCGTGGACTCCCCCAGGCATTTCGTTCCACGGTTGACCTCTCCGCCTCCTGAGCCCCGCTCCTGGACACAATCCCACAGCTCCCAGGTCTCCGTTCCCTCTTCCTGCCATTCCCGGCGCCGCCAATTGCCCGCTCCCATTCCTACCCACTCCCTTGCCCCCAACCCCGTCTCCATCTTCATCCCTACCCTCCCACAATCGCAGGCACGCCTCTCCCAACCAGCTTCCATGCAGTTCTTCAGTCCCGCGCGTGTCCCATCCCGGCCCTGCCCTTCACTTGCCTGCGCCATCAACATCGCTACATCTGTCTACCTCTCGGCCGCCCTTCTCGAAGTTGCCAGCCCACCACCTCGGCCACATCCCTCCCCTGGCCGCCATGTTCACCCTCGTCCCTGCGGCCGCACGCGGTGTGGCTCGTGTTTCGTAGGGAACGCTTTTCTCCGAGGCGCGCTCCTCGCCGCTTGGAGGAGGACGCGTTGTTGCTCGGAGGAGGAGAGAGCGCTGTCGCATGTGTTTTTCCAAGGGCCTCAAGATGAGAATTAGGACTGTAAGTGATACGCAAAAAACGATTGTTTCAGAAATATGACGTACAATCCTTCCATTGATTATCATTGATTATCATTTCATTGATTCCCATAGCATTTTTGAGACCGCAATTGTGCAAAGGAATATTATATTTTATTAAGGAAGGCAACATTTTCTGGTCAGAAATTATTATGAACAGTTCTCCTAGCAGTACAGCGTTTATGAGTTAGTCCATCAAAATAGTATTTGCAAACTCAGTTAAAAAGTTATACAAACATGAAAGTCTAGCATGTAGGATGTTCATTCTGTAGGATGTAGACTTCCAAAGGTAGATATTTTCTGTTATGGTACAGTTAAGTGCTTTCTCGTTAACATACCGTACATGGGTTATAAAACAAGCACAAATCGAAAAAGAAAATGGGGATAAAAATTCAATATTTTCAAATGAATCTCATGCTTATTAGCAGATGGATTATTGAGCAAAAATTATTATAAGCCATGTCAAAAATTATATGAATCATGATTACACATCACGTAATAAATCAAAAATCCAAACTCTAAACTCGCATTTTACGAGTTATGCAATATATTTCTTCTTTTTAAAAATCATATTTTTTCTCGCGATGTCTGTTAATTCTCCAAACACAAATGTTATATAATGGCTTACAGAAATTAATTTATAAAATAGATTCTTGAACACCGTGTACTCTAACGAAACGCTATCTACCGCAAGTTTTAACATTCCTCTTTGTTAAATCAACATTTATATTTCAAGTCCATTATGATGCGTACTTCCATTTGAACCGTTGTGGCCTCATTTCCATTGTCACCACAACTACGTATCAAACTAGGTTCTGTATTAAGAGAATTGCCTGTACCTATATAACCAACGACTGGGCAACCCATGCCATTGCTTTGAATTCTCGTCTGACGCTGCCCCCGTCGTAACTTGCACAGTTCTATTCACATTCGCCAGCAGTATCTCCTCTGCGCTAGCGTCGGCCGGCTCCAATTTCCCGCTAACATCACCGCGGGCCGCGTCCTTCCGGTAGGCCCTGGCTGAGCCCGCCTCAGAACACGCGCCCTCGCCGGCGACGCCGTCATAATGTCGGGGGCGGAAGCGGCGAGGGCGCACCGCCGCAGGCGACGCTGCCACGAGCGGATACCCACCGCCCGCCCTCGCCCGCGCCTCCGCCTGCACAGCCGACCCCACTTCCACCTCCTGCCTCCGCCGCCTCCTCTCGCCCCCGACCCCGCCTCCACCTTCGGCCTCCGCCATCGCCCTCGCCTCCGACTCCGCCTGCACAGCCGACCCCGCTTCCACCCCCTCCTGCCTCCGCCGCCTCCTCTCGCCCCCGACCCCCGCCTGCACAGCTGACCCTGCTTCCACCTTCAGCCTCCACCGCCTGCTCCTCACCTCCGACTCCGCCTGCACAGCCGACCCCGCTTCCACCTCCTGCCTCCGCCGCCTCCTCCCGCCCCCGACCTGCCTCCACCTTCGGCCTCCGCCATCGCCCTCAGCCTCCGACTCCGCCTGCACAGC